>ML395930.1:0-31198 GCA_005239525.1 Nicotiana knightiana | reverse complement strand
GACATCGAATCCTTTTCATCCATTGCAGCCCCGATGACCAGGTTGACTCAGAAGAGTGCTCAGTTCAGGTGGTCTGATGAGTGTGAGGCGATCTTTCAGAAGCTCAAGACATCCTTGACCACGGCACAAGTGTTATTTTTTCCCACAGGTTCAGGACCGTATACCGTGTATTGTGATGCTTCACGGGTTGGGCTTGGTGCAGTGTTGATGCAGGATGGCAAGGTTATAGCCTATGCTTCTCGTCAGTTGAAGGTTCATGAGAAGATCTATCCAGTTCATGACTTGGAGTTAGCAGCTATTGTGCATGCATTGAAGATTTGGAGGCATTATTTGTATGGTGTGCCATGTGAGGTGTTCACAGATCATAAGAGCTTACAGTATTTGTTCAAGCAGAAGGAGTTGAACATGAGGCAGAGGAGATGGTTAGAGTTTCCGAAGGTATAATATTATCATTCTTTATCATCCGGGGAAGGCCAATGTGGTGGCCGATGCTTTGAGCCGGAAGTCAGCCAGTATGGGTAGTCTTGCTTATTTATTAGTCGAAGAGCGATCTCTTGCTTTGGATGTTCAGGCTTTAGCCAACCGATTTGTGAGATTGGAGGTTTCTGAGACTGGCAGTGTTTTGGCCCATACCGTGGCTCGTTCTTCATTATATGACCGTATTCGGGCCAGGCAGTATGATGATCGCCATTTATGTGTTCTTAGAGATAGAGTCAGGCACGGAGATGCCAAGCAGGTTACGATTGATGATGAGGGAGTTTTGAGGATGCAGGGTCGGATTTGTGTACCTGATGTGGATGGTATTCGTGAGTTGATACTTCAGGAGGCCCATAGTTCCCGGTATTCTATTCATCCGGGCGCCGGAAAGATGTACCAGGACTTGTGGCAGCACTATTGGTGGTGGAGGATGAAGAAGGATATTGTAGCTTATGTAGCTCGGTGTTTGAACTGTCAGCAGGTTAAGTACAAGCACCAGAGACCCAGTGGTTTTTTGATGCAGCAGATTCAGCTTCCCGAGTGGAAGTGGGAGCGTATCACCATGGACTTTGTAGTTAGACTCCCATGGACTCAGAGGATGTTTGATGCAGTATGGGTCGTTGTGGATACGCTGACCAACACTTCATCCTAGTATCAGTTTCTTGTTCAGCAGAGAAGTTGGCAAGGATTTATGTGAGAGAGATTGTTCGACTGAATGGTGTGCCCATATCCATTATATCAGACTGAGGTACTCAGTTTACCTCCATTTCTGGAGAGTATTTCAGCAAGAGTTGGGCACACAGATTGATTTGAGCACAGCATTTCATCATCAGACGGACGGGCAGTCCGAGCGTACTATTCAGATTTTGGAGGATATGTTGCGAGCTTGTGTCATTGACTTTGGTGGTTCATGGGACCAGTTCTTGCCTTTAGCTGAGTTTGCCTACAACAACAACTATCAGTCGAGCATTCAGATGTCTCCGTATGAGGCGTTGTATGGTAGACGGTGTCGGTCTCCAGTCGAATGGTTTGAGCAGGGAGAGGCTAGATTGTTGGGTCCTGAGTTAGTCCAGGATGCCTTGGACAAGGTAAAGATCATTCAAGATAGACTTCGTACAGCTCAGTCCAGGCAGAAGAGTTATGTGGATCGCAGAGTTCGAGATTTGGCATTTATGATAGGCGACCGGGTATTTCTTCGGGTGTCGCCCATGAGGGCGTGATGAGATTCGGAAAGAAGGGAAAGATGAGCCCTAGGTACATTGGTCCATTTGAGATTCTGGATAAGGTAGGAGAGGTGGCCTACAGACTTGCCTTGCCACCTAGTTTGTCAGTCGTGCATCCAGTATTTCACGTGTCTACGCTCCGGAGGTATATTGCGGATCCATCCCATGTACTTGACTTCAGTGGTGTCTAGTTGGACAAGGATTTGTCTTATGAGGAGGAGCCGGTAGCCATATTAGACCGGCAGGTGCAACAGTTGAGATCGAAGAGTTATCCTTCGGTTCATGTTCAGTGGAGAGGTCACCTTGTTGAGGCAGCTACTTGGGAGTCCGAGCCCGATATGCGGAGCCGATATCCCTACCTTTTCCCCGATTCAGGTATTTTTCTATGTCCGTTCGAGGACGAACGATTGTTTTAGAGGTGGAGATTGTGATGACCCAAAAGGTCATCTTGTGTAAATTTAGCAAAAAACTATGTTTCGAGGCCCCGAAAGCCTCCGTTAATCTCACATCGATGTACGTGTGCAGCTCGGGCACGTAGCCGGGAAACCTTTATGTGTAAATGTGTTAAACAGTTGAATTGATGATAATTAATTGAATAAAGTTGACTTTGGTCAACATTTTTGGTAAACGGACCTGGACCCGTGATTTGACGGTCCCGGAGGGTCCGTAGGAAAATATGGGACCTGGGCGTATGCCCGGAATCGAATTGCGAGGTCTCAAGTCCGAGAAATGAATTTTTAAAGAAAATTATTTTCTGAAAATAAGAAAGACTTTTGAAAATGAACTTTGATGTGAAATTTGTGTTACCGAGCCCGTATTATGGTTCCGGAGCCCGAAACAGGTTCAATATGTGTTATGTGAGTTATCTGTACAATTTTGAAGAAACGGACTTGGTTTGACGTGTTTCGGATCAAAATTGGAGAATTTAGTAGTTTATGAAGTTTGAGAAAATTCTATGGATTTTTGAGTTTAATTCATTTTTTTTTATGTTATTTTAGTGGTTTAATTACTCGAATAAGTTCGCAGGATGATTTTGAAGTCGTGTGTATATTTGGTTTTGAGCCCCGAGGGCTCAAGTGAGTTTCGGGTAGGTGTCGGGGTGCTAAACTTAGGAAAAATCTGGTGTGTTTATGCTGTTTCTGGTGTCCGAAATTTCTACAATATGAGATCGCATAGGTTGCCCCGCGATCGCGTAGTGTAGTGTGAGGGGGAGGTTTCTGTGACTCTATGCGATCGCATAGGTGCTTCCGCGATCGCATAGAGTATAGGAGAGCTAGGGAGGGGGCTGGGTAGTTTCCTTCTGTGGTCGCACCATTTCGTCTGTGATCGCATAGCCAAGCCTAGGGACCCTACGCGATTGCAACACCCTTTCCGCGATCGTAGTGCACGTGACTCAGGCCTCTACGCGATCGCAACTCCCTTTCCGCGATTGCATAGAGCAAATTCGCCCAGTGATTTTTAAGGTTCAAAAACAGAATAGTTATGGGATTTTTCATATTTTTCACCATCCCCTTCTTCTCCAAACCCCATAGCCGATTTCCAAGCTGCTCTTCCTCCATAACCACTTAGGTAAGTGTTCTTAGCTCTAGTTTCTTCCATTTTTCTTCATCAATCACTAAATTCTAGGCCTAAAAACATGGAATCAAGGGTAGAAATTGGGGGTTTTGGGTAGAGTTAGGGCTTTTGGAAATTTTGGGAATTCAACCTCATTTTGGGGTCGGATTTCAAAACAAATTGTATATTCGGGTTCATGGGGGAATGGGTTATCGGGTTTTGGTCCGAACCTCGAGTTTGGACCAAGCGGGCTCGGGGTCGAATTTTGGTATTTTTGGAAGAATTATGGGAAATGTATAATTAGGCTTTGGGATTGAGTTATTGAATGATTATTGATGTTATTAAGTCAATTATGTTTAGATATTATCGTTCCGGAGTCGGATTCAAGAGGAAAGGCCGTGATTGAGGCTTGACTTGCATTTTTGGAGCCGAGGTAAGTGTTTGGCCTAACCTTAGCTTGAGTAAATATGTATAGAGTCTTATTTGCTATGTGTAATTTGTGTCCAATGTATAGGTGAGGTGATGGGTATCTATATGTTGTGGTCAAGCATGCCCGTGAGTCGATTTTGATGAGTTGTTTAATGTTCATTGATATTCTCCGTGTTGTGAATTATTGGGAACCTTGGAAGTGGTACCTTGAGGTTACTTCATGACGTAGAAAGTTATTGATTATGTGTTCGGTCGAGGATTTTACTGCTAACATTATATTGTTGAGTGAGATTGGTTATAGCTGAGTCCCTTGCCGGGACAGTAGAATTTTGTTGATTATTTCTGTACATTTGAAATGTCGTAATGTTAAACTTTCATATCAATTGTTGCTTTACACTCATTATGCACGAGGGAACACTCTGTGCCGAGTGATTATTATTTATGCACGAAGGAACATTCCGTGCCGAGTGATTATTATTTATGCACGAAAGAACATTCCGTGCCGACGATTATTATTTATGCACGAAGGAACATTCCGTGCCGATGATTATTATTTATGCACGAAGGAACATTCCGTGCCGATGATTATTATTTATGCACGAAGGAACATTCTGTGCCGATTGATTATATATATGCACGAAGGAACATTTTGTGCCGATTGATTATATCTATGTGTGAGGGGACATTTCGTGCCGATTGATTATTATCTATGCGCGAGGGGACATTCCGTGTCGATTGATTATTATTGATGCACGAGGGGACATTCCGTGTCGAGTCATTATTGTTTATGCGCGAGGGGACATTCCGTGCTGTGTGATTTTGAGTTTATGCACGAGGGGTCATGTCATGCCTTCTCCTGTCTATTTCACTTGTTTCGAGTTGTTATTTCCTGCTTTACTTCTACATTCCAGTTATTACTTGATTCTACTGTTTTAGCGATTGTTGCCCCTCTTATCCCCAGCATGTTCTTCCCCGTAACTGTATTCTTGTTTATTTTTTGCTATACTATTGAATTGCACAGGTGCAATTTGTTGTGGTGTCTAGCCTCGTCACTACTTCGCCGAGGTTAGGCTCGGCACTTACTCAGTACATGGGGTCGGTTGTACTGATGCTACACCTGCACTTCTTTATGTTGTGCAGATTACGTAGCCGGACCCAGTGGACCTCTCTAGTGGGAGTGTCCTTCAGTCCATTCCAGACGACACTGAGGTAGTTCTGCATGGCGTTCGTGGATCTCAGCGTCCCTGTCTATCTTTCATTCTGTCATTTATGTATTTTCCAGACAGATACATCATGTTATTATCAAACTATTATTTTTAGTCAAGTCTTAGACTGGTTCGTGAGGTTATGACTCCACTTCTGGGTTTGTACTTAAAGGGATTTCTTCGTTATTAGCTATTATCATTTAGACTTATGTTAATGCTTCCGCACTTTATCTCAATTATCTAGCCAATGTTTGTTATTTTCTCTTGTTAATGAATCAATTCAGTTAACATGTTGGCTTGCCTAACAGGTGCAACGTTAGGCGTCATCACGGCTTGAAGGTGGGATTTCGGGTCGTGACAATTGGTCTTCCTCAGTACTGAGTGACTTTTGTCAGACGTGTATATATTCTGGGATGGATCTTTCCTATGCCATGCGAGCCATATACAGTACTGAGTGGACAAGTATTTGAAAGTGGGAGCACATTGTGCATTTCATACAGTTGATGCATTGGCATGTAGGATACGTTGAGTTATATATGTTAAATTGTTCGGAACTGTACTTATCTTATCACTTTGAGTTATCTAGTTAACTGAAAGCATGCCTAAATTTCTCTACATTGATTCTAAGATAAATATTGAGGTTTAGTCTGTCACTACCTCTCAGCCCACAGTTTGGGCTTGTTACTTACTGAGTTGGTGTACTCATGTTACCCCCTGCACCTTGTGTGTAGATTCAGGTATCCTAGGTCACGATAGTGCTAGTTGATCTTCTGTTACGGTTCATCTTCGAAGAGAGCGTGGTAGCTGCTTGGCGATCATAGACCCGCAGTTCTCCTTCCCTGTCTTCCTTTGTGGATTTTGTTAGTTATTTCCCAAACAGATGTTATCTTTATATATTTTTGCACAGTCGTAGTATGGCTCATGACTTAGTGACACCAGGTGTTGGGATGTATTTTACAGTATTTTAGCTTTGTCTTTATCTTTTATTTTGGATTCTCTGATAAAAAGGGTTAATATTTAAACGTTGTTATGAGAAAATCGAATTGGTTAAGAGTGTAGGCTTATCTAGTTCCACGATAGGCGTCATCACGGCGGGTTGGTTTTGGGGTCATGACATGATCGTGAACGACCTTAGAGACGCGCCAACAACCATAATCATCCAAAGCAGCAGCGAGCCTAGCTTTACAATTGTTACTGTTGGTGGTAAACTTAGTTCTGCGAATCCTAGTCCTTTCATAATAGAAAGTTACATATCTGGCAGTGGAACCACCCTTCTTGTTGGAATTTCTTTTGACGAGAGAGAATCCTTTCTGTCGTGCATGTTCTTCGTAGAATGCAAATAAAGAATTTTTCATCTCTAAATCGCATTCCAGAGATAGGACCTACAACCACATCCTCTTAAGTGAATTCATTCCCCACTTCCCGATCAACATCACATAACTCTAACTCATTTCCTAAAACATGATCCTCATCATCGTTAGTTTCTCCGTGATATTCTCCATCATGTTCTTCTTCATCATCACCATCTAAGTGCACATCATTGTTGAAACTGGCGTGAGAATCAACATCGACCCATTCGTATTCATTCAACAAACTATCGTCTGATGTCATCCCTAAAGATCTATACAACTCGTCCCTAAGCTGGTCAAACCTAGTTTGTTGGTTCATATTCGTGGTTGTTGTATATGTATTATGTTCATTTGGATTCATATTTTCTTGCACCGCCGATTTTTTTTTTGTTTGAATCCATTTTTTAGATAGGGTAAAGTGTCTACTTGACTTGGTTTGATATGAAGGAAGTATAATAAATCGTATACCGTATTTGTTTTTAAGAAAGGAAGAAAATACAATAATTTGTATACACACTAAATCGTATAATTTGTATAAACATAAAATACATATAAATACAATGAAAATATAGATATAATACACAAGACTCTTCAGCTCCCAACATTTAATTTTTGCATACTTCAAGGCTTGGGATTTAATTTTGTGTTTTGGAGGAAAAAATGTAGGCTAATTAGTTAGGGGGTCTTGGATGTCTTTTCACTGGTGTGGCCAAAGTTGGGTCACACCAGTTTGGCCGTTTGGCATCACTCTTCTTTAAAAATAGTTGGAGATCACTCGTACTTGGTAAACACGATTGTCACACCTCCTTTTTTTCGAGGGGGATAGGGAGTTTTTCCGATTAAAGTGACATTAATCGAAATAGGATTATCTATTTAATTTCAAAGTTTCCACTTAGGAATAGTTTATGTGTCCCAAGTCATCGATTTATTTTAGAATTACAAATCGAGGAAGTTGACTCTTATTTACGGTCTACGAACACAGAAGACCGGATAAAGAATTCTGTTAACCCGGGAAAAGGTGTGAGGCACTCCCGAGTTCCGTGGTTTTAGCACGGTCGTTCAACTATTAATACTTGGCCTAATTATCTGATTTAATACAAATTTGAAACCTATTGCGCATTTTTTTACTTTTAAACCGCTTTTAGTATTTATGGAATTGTTTGAACGAGTCGCGATGTCTCGCATTCGTTTGTTTTTATACATATTGTGAATCGCGCCACGTGAAACGCACCCACGATTTTCAACATGTTAATTTTATTATTATTCAAAGTTATGGCCGGGTCACGTGAAATGCACACCCGAATTTGGATTTTTGTATCGCAACTATGCCACGGGAACCGTACCCATAGTCACGATATTTTATTATTCGCGCCTAAAGCGAGCTACGCATGTTCATGATATTTTTCCTACTTTGAGATTATAGTAAGGTCAAGAGTTATGAAATAATTGGAGCTATTTAAGCAATCATTTATTTTGTAAAATAGGCCAACTCGCTTACTTCAAACCAAATGTTAATGACCCGAATATTAAGGGGCTTTTGCATCCGTACCCACTTTTTGTGTCACGTTTTAACTTATACCCGCTTTGTAAAAAAATTACATTTGTACCCACTTTTGCGCATAACTTTAGCATGCGGGGCTGAAGTAGCAAAGGCAATCACGCAAAACTTCAGCATTCTAGTAGACGGGTCTGAAGTAACTTGCGAACTTCAGCTCTAGTAAATGGGGAACTTCAGCTCCAGAGCTGAAGTTTTTGTCTTTGTAAATGGGGAACTTCAGCATACGGGGCTGAAGTTCCCCAGTTATAAAGACAAAAACTTCAGCATACGGGGCTGAAGTTCCTCCAGGTACATTGGGGTACTTCAGCTCTAGAGCTGAAGTTTTTGTCTTTGTAAATGGGGAACTTCAGCATACGGGGCTGAAGTTCCCCAGTTATAAAGACAAAAACTTCAGCATACGGGGCTGAAGTTCCTCCAGTTACATTGGGGAACTTCAGCTCTAGAGCTGAAGTTTTTGTCTTTGTAAATGGGGAAGCTGAAATTTTGTCTTTTGTAAATAGGGAACTTCGGCATACGGGGCTGAAGTTCCCAAGTTATAATGACAACAACTTCAGCATACAGAGCTGAAGATCCCCAGTTTACAAAGACAAAACTTCAGCTCTAGAGCTGAAGTTCTCTAGAGCTGAAGTTGTCTTTGTAACTGGGGAACTTCAGCCCCGTATGCCGCAGTTCCCTATTTACAAAAGGCAAAATTTCAGCTTCCCCATTTACAAAGACAAAACTTCAGCTCTAGAGAACTTCAGCTCTAGAGAACTTCAGCTCTAGAGAACTTCAGCTCTAGAGAACTTCAGCTCTAGAGAACTTCAGCTCTAGAGAACTTCAGCTCTAGAGAACTTCACCTCTAGAGCTGAAGTTGTCTTTGTAACTGGGGAACTTCAGCCCCGTATGCCGAACTTGTTGTCTTTATAACTTGGGAACTAGAGCTGAAGTTTGTAACTGGAAAACTTCAGCTCTATAGCTGAAGTTTTGCCTTTGTAACTGGGGAACTTCAGTCGCGTATCCTGAAGTTTTGTCTTTATAACTGGCAAACTTCAGCTTAACTGGTGAACATCAGCTCAGCGAGGGAAAGGGGAGCTGAAGTTATTTAAAAAGTGGGTACAAGTTAAAAGTTTTTAAAGAAGCGGGTATAAGTTAAATGGGGGCGACCAAATAGGGTGTCCCGCGCAATTTTTACGAATATTAAAGGGTAAGAATAAACTAAAGTCCAAAATTACATCAATTAACATAAACTCATGAATCTGCAAAGCCCAACACAATCAATTGCCCTAAACTTTCAATGAATTCAAACAATAGCTTCTTTACTCAAAACATGATGCCAATGTATCAACTATAACGAGGGGGAGATGGCAAATCAGCATACCACAAATATTAAATTATAAATAATGAACGGAGCATGAATCTCACAAATCAAGTTATGGCATAAGACAAAAGACTAACTAATTAAGACTACTACAAAAGGCAAAGTAACACAGAAGAGCAATAATTAATCAAAAACCATTAGCTAAACTAGCAAAATGAATATGGAGATAAAATGAGTGTAAAACAATGGACCTGCTTTCAACCATAGCATCTCCATTACATATTGCTTGACCGAGACAGGAACTACGAACAGAGCTTCGTCGGCTAAATCGAACTACGACCAAACGAACGGAGCTTTTTTGAGTGGTTTAATGGCTGGAGTTTGGAACTGGTGGTTCACTAGCGGGTAGCTGACTCAATTTCTCAGCTCGGTTCTCCGGAGAAGGAGATAAGAATAGTACTCGCCGGAAAGTGCAGTGAAATCGCCGAAGAAGGCGTCAGAATCTGCGACTTTAGAATTTTTGGTCTTCTCTTTTCTTCTTAGTAATAGACTTCTGGGCAGCTAACGAAGTAACTGTCTGTCTAACATCTCCGTGTGAGGGATGTGTGGTGCGTTTGATTTTTTGAAAGAAGGGATGTGTGGTGCGTTTGATGTACGGCTGCTTTCTCAAATCAGAGTGTGAAAGATCTAATGATTCCAAGAGATCTCTTGGTGGGGTTGGGGGGCGGGGGTTAAGGAGAAAATCTGGGTTTTTGGATATTGAGCTCAGGTTAGGCCCAATTCGAGCCATACTTGGATATCGGGGAAGTGCACGGTTAGTCACTAATAACATATGTATTTATTTTTTAAGCCACTGTTTAAAATGTCTTCAGTCTTTAGTCACTGCTTTAATAAATTTTAACTGTCCGAATAAAAATACCCTTATGCTCATGTCCTTAACTTTTGAACTTAACTTCAGGACTACATGTCCTTAACTTTTGAACTTAACTTCAGGACTACATGTCCTTAACTTTTGAACTTAACTTCAGGACTACATGTCCTTCACTTTTGAACTTGGAACTCAAACTTCAGGATCAATCGTCCTTAACTTTTGACCTTGTAATTGTAAGTTAAGGACTGCATGTCTTTAACTTTTGACCTTGTAATTGTAAGTTAAGGACTGCTTGTCCTTAACTTTTGAACTTGTAAGTCAAAGTTAAGGACTTATTGTCCATAACTTTTGATCTTGTAACTGTAAGTTAAGGACTGTCTGTCCTTAACTTTTGAACTTGTAAGTCAAAGTTAAGGACCTATTGTCCTTAACTTTTGAACTTGGAATTCAAAGTTACGGACCAAGTGTCCTTAATTTTTGAACTTGTAAGTCAAAGTTCAAGACCAAGTGTCCTTAACTTTTGAACTTGAAACTTGAAGTTCAGGATCAAGTGTTCTTAACTTTTTAACTAGTAATTCAAAGTTAAGGACCAAGTATCCTTAACTTTTGAACTTGGAATTCAAAGTTAAGGACCTATTATCCTTAACTTTTGAACTTGGAACTCAAACTTCAGGACCTATTATCCTTAACTTTTGAACTTGTAACTGTAAGTTCAGGACCTATTGTTCTTAATTTTTTAGCTTGTTAGTCTAAGTTTAGGACCAAGTGTCCTTAACTTTTGAACTTGCAATTCTAAGTTCAAGACAAGTGTCCTTAACTTTTGAACTTGGAACTCGAAGTTCAAGACGGAGTGTCGTTAACTTTTAAACTTGTAACTGTAAGTTCAGGATCCATAACGTAGCAGAAAACCAAACGTTATTTGTATCTTTTCACAAAAAAATATAAAAAAGATAATTGCAATTTACATATAAGATTGATATCAAATTACACAACAGAAAACTAATAACAAAAAAAACAACTAAAAAGATAAAGACTAAGAACCTAACCAACCATTGTAAGTTAAGGGTGTGAACAGTTATAAAGTTTAAATACTCAAATTGATTATAGAATCATGATATCTTAATTGAATAAGTACTTGCAGATTTTAGGATCCGGACATTATTATGTTTTTAAATTGATATTGTATCTTACCTTTGATTGCTATTTGCTCACGTTTAACAATCGAAAGGGGCAGCGGAGGATCAAACAATGTCTCCGCGTTGATGAGCAACATGGAACATAGGACTCTCCTCTTAGCACATTTCAACAACATGAAAGAGATGGAAGAATGGGTAACACTGTCTTTTCATATTAATTTTAATAGACTAATGAATAAAAAGTAAATACCACTTTAAAAAGTGGTTACCCCACACAATTTTTACTTGGATATTTGAACAAATCAAAACTTTAAGAGAACTAGAGTGATTGGCTTAAAAAAAGTAATTTTTCAGCAGAAATAGCTTTTAACCCAAAAGGCAAAAAGTTGGGATTACTCTGCTTCTCGCTTTTAGTTTGTTTTAAGCAGTTTTTAACTTATTTTAAGCACTTTTTTATTTTTCCAAACACTAAAAAAGCTTAAAAGCTAATTTGACCAGCTTAAAAGCTAATCCAAACACCCTCCTAGTCCAATTTAAATTTTTTTTTTTTTGTGATTTTCAATTTTATAAAAACCTATAAAAAGATGAAATAAAACTATAATATTAAGATTAAACTTAAAAATTATTTAAATACTTTTTCAAATATGATCAAAAATTAGGTGCTCACAACTATTAGTGCTTCAATATAAATATTATGAAGATGGTTTTCTCTATAAAAAAAAAATAACTTCAAAGTTATGAACGGATCATTTACACAAATTTGAACTTTCAAACAAATTACAATAAGACTTTTCACATTGATTATTCACACAAATTTATATTTTATTCTTTCATATATATTTCTTTTGGTTCACTTTAAGTAATTTTTTGGGGTCTTTTTATAGTCTGTAATATTTAATTTTTTCAGATATCAAGAAGGAATAAACTTTTTTTTTTTCAAAGTTGCCCTTGAAGTAAAGAGCTTAGGAGTAGTTTGTTATATTTCCAATGAGGAAATTAAGGTTAATATGGTCAATTTTATTGTTAATTAATACTAAAGATGAATTCCTTAATATGTATGGAAAGAGCCAAAAAATCACTTAAAGTAGACTGGGGGAGTAATTATTTACTTAAAGTTTACTGGGGGAGTAATGCTATTAATATTATTTTGCAAAGTTGTGTACTACGTGACTCCTCCGGCACAAGTATATACGTGCGTTGCACGTGCCGAGAAACTAGTTATATTAAAAGCACGAAATCTTTAGCGAAACGTCGCCTTATTTACCTTTTACAACTTGTTTGGATGGTTGTTAAGTATTGTATTGTATTGTTATCCTAAATAATGTTTATTTTGATTGTTCATTTAAAATTGATTGTATCGTATTGTTAAATCCATTGTTCCAGAACAACCAAAAGCTCTATTCTATGAAATAACCGGTTGATGTGGCGGGATTATTTTCTATTTTCTTTTTCAATTATGCCCTTACTAATTACTCCATAATTATTTTTTATCCTTTAATTTTTTTTATTTTTACTCTAAATCTCCAACCTATTGACCTACTTTGTCATCGTCCTTCTTTTTCAAAGTTGCTTGCCGTTCTTTTCATCCAAATCTCCGTGTATTTCTTTGTCTCTTTTCATCATTTCAGATTTTGATTTTGTTGCTAATGATATTTAACCTTTTCTTCATGTTTTTGCTCTTGTTTCTAAGTTACATAATTGGTGATAAATTATTAGAAAAAAAATTTCTTAAATTATTTTTATGTGTATTTCTTGATAAATTATTGAAAATAATTGAGGGTATATTAGTAAATTTTTCAACTACGGTACAGTACGATACGATCAAGCCAAACAATAAAAATATTCTTTAGCAACAACAAACGATACAATCTCTTCAAACGTTCTATCCATAAAATAATACAATATAATACTTTATAAAATGATGGGTCACATTGATCCAAACATAGTGTTAAAAATAGATTTCACATTGAATAAAATTTAAGTTACTTTTCTAATTTTTAGCACTTTAAAAATCACTAAAATTTTTGTTATTCGATTACTCCTTATTTGAATTGTGTATGAAATCCTCGTATGCAGAGGCGAATCCAGGATTTGATAAATGCGATGTCACTGCGTTTAATGTATAGTAACCAGTAGTCAAGGCGATTGAATTTGGGTATACATGCATTTTGTCGGTTCGCTCTATTTTAAATTAATTTAGTTCAATTCGATCCATTTTGAATTAATTTGATTTGCTTCACAAGATCTTTTGATGCATAAATAAACACATGATAACCAAACTGAATATATTTAGTCATTTCAAGAAAAAAGTAATACTAACTAAATAAAAAAGAAAAATTATTAAACGCATATTAAAAAAACGAAATTGACATCTAGAACAAAAGAACGTAAACAAATATACTTTTTTTAATCTAAATAACTAAAAAAAAATGAAATTATACGTAGAGAGAAAATAGAAAAATGAAGATAAAAGAATTCAAGAAAAAGAGAAAAAAAAAAGTAATCTAGAAAGAGGTAACACAGTAAAGTAAAACTGGTTCTACTATGAGCAAAACGAGGGCCGATCTTGAGTATTGGGCCTGCCAAATGGTATATGGTAAAAATTGCGCGGGGTATTTTATTTGATCGTTTCCATTTAATTTATATTTATTTTTTAAAATTTTTTTAACTTGTACCCACTTTTTAAATAACTTCAACTCCCTTCCCCTCGCTGAGCTGAAGTTCACCAGTTAAGCTGAAGTTCACCAGTTATAAAGACAAAACTTCAGCATACGGGGCTGAAGTTCCCCAGTTACAAAGATAAATCTTCAGCTCTAGAGCTGAAGTTTCCCAGTTACAAACTTCAGCTTTAGAGCTAAAGTTTTGTCTTTGTAAACTGGGGAACTTCAGCCCATTATGCTGAAGTTTTGTCTTTATAACTGGGGAACTTCAGCCCCGTATGCTGAGGGTCTCCAGTTACAAAGACAAAACTTCAGGTAACTGGGGAACTTCAGCCCTGTATGCTGAAGTTTTTGTCTTTATAGCTTGGGAACTTCAGCCTCGTATGCTGAAGTTCCCCAGTGTAACTAGGGGAACTTCAACCCCGTATGTTGAAGTTTTTGTTTTTATAACTGGAGAACTTCAGCCCCGTATGCTGAAGTTCCCCAGTTACAAGACAACAACTTCAGCTCTAGATCTGAAGTTCGCAAGCCGTCTACTAGAAAGCTGAAGTTTTGCGTGATTGTCTTTGCTACTTCAGCCCCGCATGCTGAAGTTATGCGCAAAAACGAGTACATATGTAATTTTTTTATAAAGCGGATATAAATTAAAACGTGACACAAAAAGTGGGTACGGATGCAAAAGCCCCGATTATATTGACCATGGCACCTATAAACATTATGTTACTTGAGGTTCCATTACTTAATTAACTAGTATCTTTTTTACGCGAAATACTAGTAAAATACGCGAGGATACATGAAATTTTTCTGGAGCGACCGGGTGGCGTACCACCCTCTTTTCACAACATAGACCCGCCCCTGCTCATACGTTCGAGTTAACAAGAATACGATAGTAAGAAAAAGAAAACATGTAAAAGATTCTCCAACAAAATAAATAATCCGATTACGCAGCTTATTGTCTTCCGTAAAAATTTTAATTCCCGACAAATATGGTGTTTTGAAATCAATTTGACTTTTAATATATATATTTTTTTAGCATTGAATAATAGTATAAATAAAAATAGATAATAGACAATACACTTCCATATAATACTTGAACTCCCTTCATATTCAAATAATATTTTTTTCTTCATTGATTTTTAGTGCAATATTTAAAAATTACACTCAAATATTAGAACAAATAATTAAGTATTTTTTCTTTATCGATTTTTGTGTAATTTTCAAAATTACACCAATAATCAGATAAAAATAACTAAGAAAATATTTAAAAATTTAAAAGAATATCTACATTAAACAAAATTGAAGGATAGCAATCATGGGATAAAATGTGGGATTAATTAATTTCGTGTTTGGATAGATTTTTTTTATTTTTTGGTTATACTACAATCTTAACTAGTTGCCAGTTTTAATTTACATTCAATGTGAGATAATAAGTTGGGGATTAGCTATCCCAGGACAAAATAATCAAATATCAAAATATCCTTCTCCAAAGCGCTTATTCCAAAACCTTTTAAGAGACCAAGGTTAAAGTTAAAAATAAAATTTAATCCAATTTTATAAAAATCAAACGTATTTTTTATATTATACTCTATACATTTTATTTTTGAGGGATGCGTACAAATAGCCACTAATAGAAGCTGTCTTTATTTTAAAGCCAATGTTTTAAATGTATTTATTCTTTAGTCATTAGTTTAATGAATTTTTACCGGACTGGACGAAAATACCCTCATGCTATAACTGCTCAAGGAGGAGGTTGAACGTGATAGAAGGTCCTTGCGCAAGTTTGAAAATACCCTTGCACATGTTTGAAGGTCCTTAACTTCAAGTTTCAAGTTCAAAAGTTAAGGACAAGCAGTCCTTAACTTCATGTTTCAAGTTAAAAAGTTAAGGGCAAGCAGTCCTTAACTTTAAGTTTCAAGTTTAAAAGTTAAGGGCAATAGGTCCATAACTTCAACGTTCAAGTTTAAAAGTTAAGGACAAGCAATCATTAACTTCAAGTTTCAAGTTCAAAAGTTAAGGACAAGCAGTCCTTAACTTCATGTTTCAAGTTAAAAAGTTAAGGACAAGCAGTCCTTAACTTAAAGTTTCAAGTTAAAAAGTTAAGGACAATAGGTCCTTAACTTATAGTTTTCAGTCCTTAACTTTGAGATCCAAGTCCAAAAGTAAAAAACACTTCGTCCTTAACTTTTGAACTAAACTTCAGGACTACAGGTCCTTAACTTTTGAACTTAACTTCAAGACTTCAGAACTACATTTCCTTAACACAATTATCTTTGTCCTCAATTTTTTGTCTTTTTACCTTATTTTTCCTAATTATCTGTTGTTTAAGAAAATCTAAAAGTCACTTCTTATAGAAAACCAAAAGTCACGTCCTCCCACATGTGATTATTATGAGTGAATGATTTACTATGCAATTCAACTCCAGTGAAGTTGTTGTCTTTGTAATTGGGGAACTTCAGCATACGGGGCTGAAGTTCCCCAGTTATAAAGACAAAAACTTCAGCATACGGGGTTGAAGGTTCCCCAGTGTAAACTTCAGCTCTAGAGAACTTCAACTCTAGAGCTGAAGTTTTTGTCTTTATAACTAGGGAACTTCAGCATACGGGGTTGAAGGTTCCCCAGTGTAAACTTCAGCTCTAGAGTTGAAGTTGTTGTCTTTGTAATTGGGGGACTTCAGCATACGGGGCTGAAGTTCCCCAGTTATAAAGAAAAAAACTTCAGCATACGAGCTGAAGTTCCCCAGTTTACAAAGACAAAACTTCAGCTCTAGAGTTGAAGTTCTCTAGAGCTAAAGTTTTGTCTTTGTAACTGGGGAACTTCAGCCCCATATGCTGAAGTTGTTATCTTTATAATTTAGGAGAGCTGAAGTTTTGTCTTTGTAACTGGGGAACTTCAGCATACGGGGCATAAGTTCCCAGGTATAAAGACAAAAAAACAAGTATAGGTTAAATGGGGTCGACCGAATAGGGTACCCCGCGCAACTTTAACAGGAAATGGTAACACTGTCTATTCATATTAATTTTAATAGACTAGTGGCTACTTTTGCTCAGCATTAAAAATACTTGATAAAAAGTAAATACCACCTTAAATTGTGGCTACCCCACGCCATTTCTTCTTTATTTTTCATTCCATAAATCAAATATTTATCAGTCCAAAGTATATCTAATAAATATTCATGTTATTACTTGATTTTCGTATTATAACTTTTGCTTTATAATCCCACTACAGTCTTTTGTGAATTAAAAAACCCCTTAGGCTACGTAAAGGAGAAGATTGGCGCTTAAATAAAAAATTAGACAATAGAATTACAGTATAACACTTAAAGTCAAATTGGTAAAAATGCCAACTTGAAATAATAATAATAATAAGGATAAGACAACAGAAGATAATAGTTTGTACTATAAACGACTTTATTAATAATATTTTTTAGATTTATTCCAACAAAGGACAACTTTGTATAATTTTTATATATCTGTAAGTTATCTGTTTGTAAATATTAACTTAATATTAGTTGTTTTTAGATTTTATACTGTAGTTATCAATTTACCTCGAGCTATCAGGACAACCTCTTCATTCCAAATCTCTAAAAAGATTAATACTTTTATTTTAAATTTTCAATAGGTTTTATTGACAAATCTTTAAAGAATCTTGATAACAATGTTTATGCATTATTTGCTTGTTTTTAATATTAGATCACATAAATAATAACAACTTTCATAAAATATTCCCATCAACAACAATAACAACAAACCCAGTTTGATCCCAACATGTGGGGTCTGGGGAGGGTAGTCTGTACACAGACCTTACCCCTACCTAATGCAGGTAGAGAAGCTGTTTCCAATAGACCCTCAGCTCAGGAAGGGTAAGAAAAAGAAGAAGGGAGCAAGGAAGAAAGATGAAAAAAGAAAAAAAAAAGATAAACAGTATCCAATAATAGTAGCACGAAATACAATACCTAAGGCGAACAAAACCATATACCATAATAAAAATTAAAGAATATGAAGGGAAATGCAAGCTACTAAGCCTATCATTGAGCATTATAAACTACCTACTAACCTTGTACCTTAATCCTCGATCTCCACACCCCCCTATCAAGTGTCATGTCTGTAAGCTGAAGCAGTGCCATGTCCTGCCTAATCACTTCTTACCAGTACTTCTTAGGCCTACCTCGACCCCTTCTCAAACTCGTCATGGCCAACCTCTCACACCTCCTGACAGGGGCCTCAATGCTTCTTCTCCTAACATGTCCGAACCATCTCAGTCGCGACTCTTGCAACTTGTTCTCCACAGAGGCTGCTCCCACTCTGTCCCGGATAGCTTCATTATTAATTCTATCTCGCCCGGTATACCCACACATCCATCTCAGTATCCTCATCTCTGCTACTCTCATCTTTTGCACGTGAGAGTTCTTGACTGGCCAACACTCAGCCCTATACAACATAGCGGGTCGAACTACCACTCGATAAAATTTACCCTTAAGTCCAAATGACACCTTCTTATCACATAGAACACCGGAAGCGAGCCTCCACTTCATCCACCTCGCTCCGATGCGATATGACATCTTCGTCAATCTCCCCGTTACTTTGGATAATATAATCGAGATACTTAAAACTCGCTCTCTTGGGGATAACTTGAGCATCAAGCTTAACCTCTACATCTACATCATAGGTCTCACTGAATTTGCACTCCAAGTATTCTGTCTTGGTTCTACTCAGTTTGAAATCTTTAGACTCCAAGGTCTGTCTCCAAACCTCCAACCTCGCATTAACTCCGCTACACGTCTCGTGAATCAACACTATATCATCGGCAAATAACATACACCAAGGCACCTTCCCTTGGATGTGACGCGACAGTACATCCATCGCCAAGGCAAACAAAAATGGGCTAAGAGCCGATCCCTGGTGCAACCCCACCACCACAGGGAAAAGGTCCGAGTCACCACCTACAATCCTTCCCCGAGTCTTAGCATCATCATACATATCCTTAATCACCTCAATGTATGCTACCGGAACTACGCTAACCTCCAAACACCTCCACCGTACCTCCCTCAGAACTTTATCATATGCCTTCTCAAGGTCAATAAACACCATATGTAAATCCTTCTTCCTTTCCCTATACTGCTCCACTAATCTCCTTACCAGATGAATCGCTTCCCAAAGAGGTCATTAAAACTAAGAATAAAGCATTTATGGATTTTTACAAAGATTTTTTTTTGTGTGTTAGCCAGATGAGATCAACATTCATCATTCAAGAAATTTTATTTTTGTTTTATAACCAGAGATATTATTTAAATATTATTTATGTAATTTTTTAAAATTTATATATTATACTATATTATAAGTGTGAAGTCTTTTAGGTAAAGTTAATTTACTAAAATGCCCATAAAAAATTGAATGACTATTTTACCCCTCATTTAAACACAATTACTTTAATATTTTTGTACAAAAAAGCTACCTTTCAATAAATGATAAATCAAGTTGTACAACAATGAATCAAGTAAATGGGTAGCCAATTCATTGCCTTAATATTGATCTTCCTATACCTATTCAATGTTTGGGAGTTCTTTTCAACTTCCACGAGTACATTTTTTAAAACATTCAAATTGTCAAACTATTGAACCATTGACATTCTCCGCGGGGAGTTTTGATATCCATTTTTCTTTCTTCTTCTTCATCATCATCATCATCATCATCATCATCATCATCATCATCATCATCATCATTATTATTATTATTATTATTATTATTATTATTATTATTATTATTGTTATTATTGTTATTGTTCTTGTTATTATTATTATTGTTCTTGTTATTATTATTATTTTGTTATTATTATTATTATTATTACTATTATCTTCAATGGGATGCTCAGGTATGCGTCTATGTTCTCATGTATCAACTTTCTTAACTGTCTAAGTAAGCAATTATTTCTACCATAAATTTAAATTTTTGTAATTTTTGCAACGCATAGGCCTGCTCCAAAATAATGTGTTAACAACTATTTTTTCTTAACAATATAGAGCTGGCACACGAAAATTGAAAGCGTATATATTTTTTGCCTTTTTAGGTCTGATTAATTGTTGAAAAAAGTACTACACTATTACCTCTTTTTTTTTTCTGCTCAAACACTACTACCTCTTTTCTTGCTTGTGTATACATTTATTTTTATTTCTCTAGTGGTTTTTATTTCTAACTTGAAAGTTATTTTTAAATTGAAATTACTTGAGGTGGCTACTTCTGCTTCGTATTTATTAAATCATTTTTAGATATTTTCAAATAGCAGAAGCCTCAGCATATATAAATTATCACAGTGATTTGATAATGATAACTTGTGCAAATGCTTGATGTGTTTAACATTTGACTAATTTTAATTTGTATTTAATTTTATTTTTTATATTATATAAATATATGTGGAATCTAATGACCTTGAGGCAAATGCAAATAATTCTCGAAAGCAGAGGTGGACCCAGGATTTAAGCATAACGGGGGCACCACCATTATTTTTACGGGCCTTTTGCATCCGTACCCGCTTTTTGTGCCACGTTTTAACTTATACTCGCTTTGTAAAAAAAATTGCAAACCCGCTTTTGCGCATAACTTCAGCATGCGGGCCTGAAATAGCAAAGGCAATCACGCAAAACTTCAGCATTCTAGTAGACGGGCCTGAAGTAGCTTGAGAACTTCAACTCTACAGCTGAAGTTGTTGTCTTGTAACTGGGGAACTAGAGCTAAAGTTTTTGTCTTTGTAACTGGGCAACTTCAGCTCTAGTAAATGGGAAACTTCAGCTCTAGAGCTGAAGTTTTTGTCTTTGTAACTGGGAAACTTCAGCATAGAAGTTCTGTAGGACTTAAGGTTCGAACCTGGGTCATGAAGCAAAAGAAGGCAACTACTCCCACAAACCAACTCTTCTATCCAGTCTTTGTGACTGAGGGGGTCGCATAAAATATTTACAGGGATCCTCCCTGTATTAACTTATATATATACAATATTTTTACTGAGGCCAACAGGTGCCGGTAACCCCGCACCCCCTAGCGTAGGTCCGCCCCTGCTCGAAAGAATAATTGTGTTCGCTTGATATGCATAGGCTTTCTAATAGTTCTCACAGGATAACACGTGTTGCGTATGAATTGAATATTAAATGAACTTCAAGAGTTCTGGTGATCATAACATACCAGTTAAAACGTGCGAATAATACATATATTAAAAACGACATCATCTTAGAATAAATTATTAGATGTGAAATACGATCATATCACATGTTTGGACCTAATAACATCAACATTGATTCCATTACACATTGTTACACTGCACTTATTGGCCTCAACAACAGGTTTAGAAAATGTCAAATAATGTTGCATTAAAATTTCGTGTTACTCATAACACGTTTTTAGAAACTAGTTTATTGATATGGGTAGATGCCGAAACTAGTCAACAAATAATCCTGAATTAAGAAAAAAAAGGAAAATTGTACGTAATACTTTTTTTTTTTGGGTCAAATTGTACTAATACTTAAAATTGCGACCCTCCCAACTTTTCCTCTCTCCTCGTTGTAACCTTCCTTCTTAAAATTCCGATCTTTGCTTCTTTTCTGCGAAGTACCAAAGCCTTCAAGCCTCAGCAAGAGAGGTCAACGAACTACCAAAATACTCACAGAATAGAAAAGGCAAACTCAAAATTGAGCAACGGAGTTTCCAATAAAGCAAGATTTTATTTAGAACTGAGCTTCACCCTTTATTCATGGCGGATAGTGGAAGAGGAACAATTCTTCAATTTGCACCGTTTCAGAGTTCAGTAGATGAAGGGTTTTGGCATAAATTATCTTCTTTAAAGCTCAATAAGTTGCGCCTTGACGATTCCCCTATTCCTATTACTGGTATGCTTCTTCCCCCTTTTCTTTTGTTTTTTATTGTAATTTTTATCGTTTATCTTTCTTTCCAATTGCAAATTATATAGCTTTTTCTTATTATTAATTGATTTTTAGGTGTTACTGAATTGTTCTTGCTATTTAAAATTTACCCTTTTGTTGGAATTCGACAATGTAGTTCCTTTAATCAAGAATTCATGTTTTTGGTTTATCTCGTTCTGATTATCAATGTGTCAAGCACTTGTTTTGTTGGGGGCCGGGGTGGGTGGGGGGGTGGGGGTGGGGGGGAGTTACTGACTTTTTTTTTAACACTTTTTCAGAAATAAAAAATGTATCTTTTTGGGGTTTATTTTGAGTCTTTGTTCCAGTGACATTTAGTGTTACTGAATTTTATCTAATATTAAGCGTTTTGTAGCTTTTTTGGATTTATAGTGTTTGTTGCTACTGTTTTGAATTGTTTTTTGGGCAGGTTTTTATGCACCTTGCTCACATTCTCAAGTATCAAATCACTTGACTCTTCTTGCTGGATCATTGCCTGATGAGTCCGGTGAGGAATCATCGTCTCGTCTAGCTAGTCAAGTGAACAGAAATAGGTGTCCTGTCCCTGGCATTCTTCTCAACACAAACACGTTAGAAAGTTTCTACGCGCTTGATAAGCAGAGCCTACTTAAGACCGAAGCCAAGAAGGTATAGTAAAAAAAATTCTCAAACATGCTACATTTATGCACTATTATATGAAAATCCATATTTGGAAAAGATCAGGATAAGTATATATTAGGCCATAGAAGAGAAAAGCAACGGTACTTTTACTGTCTACTATTTCTTGAATCAGTTATAACTACAAATACCTAGGTAAATTCACTAATGGAATGTATCATGCATGGTAAGAGGCTGAATTTTAGTGTCATCTCACCGTGATAGTTTCTGAATTGTCATTGCGAATCAGATATGGGATGATATTTACTCGGGCAAAGTTGAGGAGGACTGTTCGGTGCTCTTAAGGTTCCTAGTTATATCATTTGCAGACTTGAAAAAATGGAGCTTTCATTATTGGTTTGCGTTCCCTGCTTTGGTGCTTGATCCTCCTGCAACTCTGGTTAATTTAAAGCCAGCTTCCCAATGCTTCACTTCTGAAGAGGTTCTTTTCTCTTGAATAATCATTTAATTTGTTCTTTCACAGTTTATATATATTTATCTCAAATTGATTGTTATGGCAAGCAGGCTGAATCTCTGTCTGCAGCTTGTAATGAGTGGCGTAGCTTGAGCTCTACTTCAGGTAAAAGTTTGAGCTAACAATCCAACCATTTACTGTAATTCTTAAGGGTCGCAATTGTTTGTCTTTCTTTTTTCGGGACCTGAAGCATTAGTTGAATGCAGACGTACCATTCTTTCTGGTGTCTATTGGTTCGGATTCAATTGTTACTCTCAGGCATCTAAGGGAGTGGGAAGCCTGCCAAGATAATGTTCAAAAGGTTTGGCCATTCGCTTTTGATGTTGTTTGAATCTTAACCAGTGTTAGGGCTGTATAGCTACCGTGTAAGATTTAGCGTGCTGCACTAATCTCAAGTTCATATGTGAGATATTTATGGAACAGAACTGTCTTTGACAAAAATGCGTTGTTTATAATTAGCAGGTTCTTTTCGGTTTTTATGACCCTTGTCATCTTCCAAGTAATCCTGGATGGCCACTTCGCAATTATCTTGCCTATATCTATTCAAGGTGGGGCCTTGGAAAGATTCACTTTTTCTGCTACCGAGAGAACCGTGGTTTTGCAGATCTGGGATTGTCGCTTGTTGGAGAAGCTGAAATATCTCTTTCACCAGGTATAGCTATTGGTAATAGGTTTTTGGTATCTGATTTGTGCTTCCTTTATAAATAGTAAAAAGTCAAATCTTCTACGCTGCCATAATGATAATCTATTTAGGTTGGAGGAATCATCAGAACATGCCTAACGCTGTGGGATGGGAACTAAATAAAGGGAAGAAGGTTTCGAGGTGCATCAGCCTTGCTAAGACGATGGATCCAACAAGGTATGCATAAACAAATACTGATTGTAGTAGGAATAGTTTGGTGGTCATCTAAGGAATCTGTATTTTTCAAGGTTGGCCGTTTCAGCTGCTGATTTGAACTTGAAACTAATGAGATGGCGCACATTGCCTTCGTTGAATCTCGACATGTTGGCGGCTACGAAATGTCTCCTCCTGGGAGCAGGAACACTAGGATGCCAGGTTGCTCGAATGCTTATGGTAAGTGAACAGAAAATGGAAGCAATAATTGTGTAAAAATTTCTGAAATTGACAGACTTTTGTATTTTTGTAGGCATGGGGTGTCCGAAAAATTACATTGCTTGACAGTGGGAAGGTCTCAATGTCTAATCCGCTAAGGCAGTCGCTTTATGTGCTTGATGACTGTCTAAATGGTGGCAAATTTAAGGCCATTGCAGCAGTTGAAAGTCTCAAGCGAATATTTCCAGCAGTGGTATTGGTCTATTACTGAGACCTCAAAGAATTAAATAAAATAATTCAAGATATCGAGAAAAGATAGATTCATATTTTGACACACCTTAATTTCTTGACAGGAAGCAGAAGGTGTTGTGATGGCTATTCCGATGCCTGGACATCCAGTGCCTAGCCAAGAAGAAAATAATATACTTCAGGATTGCAGACATTTGTCTGATTTGATTAATTCACATGATGCTATCTTTCTATTAACTGATACACGGGAAAGTCGGTGGCTTCCTAGTCTACTTTGTGCAAGTGCTAACAAGGTTTTACACATTTACTTTCTCTTGTGAATTTTCCTTCGAAAATTTCGTTTACTTTTCTGAGGCTAGTATGTTGCATGTGATTATGAATTCACAAGTGCCAGCTGAATGCTTCCTGATGTCACACATATCCGACTTTTTAATCTCTGCAGATCACTATTAATGCAGCTTTAGGCTTTGATAGCTTTCTGGTTATGCGTCATGGAGCAGGTCCTACGGGTGCTATACGAAACTCACAAGCTGAAACATCGAATAATGTCTCTGCTAGTATGGAAAATCTCTCCATCTCAAGTCAAAACGGGTCACAGAGATTGGGGTGTTACTTCTGCAATGATGTGGTTGCACCAATTGATGTAATATTCTTGCATGAAAACAATTGTATCTTTTTAATTGCGATATCTACAAATATGAATGTTTTCATTTTGTGTTGATGCAGTCAACTGCCAATCGTACCCTGGACCAACAATGTACAGTTACTCGTCCAGGGCTTGCTCCTATTGCATCAGCCCTGGCTGTTGAACTTTTGGTTGGAGTTTTGCATCATCCTTTTGGGTAAATCCTAAACTGTTTATGATTTACCTGCAAATTATATTTGATCCCAGCATTTTAGCATATTAGCATTTCTTACTCAACTATGTTTGCAGAATATATGCCAGAGCTGAGTTTGCGAACTCTAATGATAACAGTAGCACTGAACAACCTCTTGGCATTCTACCTCATCAGATTCGGGGTTCCCTCTCTCAATTTTCTCAGATGACACTCGTTGGTCACGCTTCAACTTGTTGCACTGCTTGTTGCTCCACTGTGAGTTCAGGATTCAAGGCCCTTGAACTATTACTGTCGAAAACATCATTACTTGTTTAATGGTTAATCATCCTCTTTTGGCGCTCTCTTTTATATGCTTTTATAATAGACATGAGATTTCTTATGCTCAGGTGGTATCGGAATATCAGACGAGAGGGATGGACTTCATACTTCAAGCGATTAATCATCCTACATATCTGGAGGATCTAACTGGACTAACAGAATTGATGAAGTCAGCGGGATCTTACACGTTGGACTGGGATAATGATAGTGAAAATGATGACGACGATGATGATTGTGTAGAACTATAGCCCAGTTATAATGTAACTATATTCATTCTTTGCAATTAATTTGATTATTTGTAAATCACCTGACATGATTTTCACTGTAATCTCCCCTACCTCACTTCTCACGCATATGACAAGTTGACAACTACACTGATCAGGTACTACTATGATCTGCCATGACATTAGTAAAGGATTTGTTCTTTTCAAACTTTTCTACCTTATTGGAGCAATTATCTTCGTGTGATCTATAGGTCATGGGTTCGAGCTGTGAAAGTAGCCACGAATGCTTGCAATAGTGTACGTTGTCTACATCACACACCTTGGGGTGTAGCACTTTCATGGATCCTGCGTGAACGCTTGATGCTTTATGCACCAGGCTGCCCTTAGACTTTTCTAGCTCACAATTTGATTTATAGTCTGTTTGGCCAAGCTTCTTTTTGGGCCAAAAGTGCTTTTTTTTTAGCCAAAAATTGAGGTGTTTGGCGAAACTTTTGGAAGGAAAGAAAGTGCTTTTGAGGAGAAGCAGAAAAAAGTAGCTTCTCTCCAAAAGTACTTTTCTGAGAAACACTTTTGAGAAAATAACACTTAGAAACAGTTTTCAAAAGCTTGGCCAAACAGTAATTACTGCTTAAATGTGCTTTTCAAATTAATTAGCCAAACACAAAATACTTCTCACCAAAAATATTTTTTTAAAAAGTATTTTTAAGAAAAACACTTCTCAAAATATATTGATTTTAAAAGATTGGCCAAACGGGCTATTAGTTTCTATATGTAGTAATTCCTATTGGAAAAGATGATATGCTTTAGGGTGTGTTTCGTCAGACAGAAGATTTTTAACATAAAAATATTTTGTGGTGTTGGGTTGGTGAATGAAAAATATTTTAAACAAAGTTGGATGTGAAAGTTGATTTTTTAAGAGGAATATAATCTTCACCCAGTAAGATAAGCAGCCAGGACAAATTTAATCCCACCCTACCGAATCTTATGTCAGAGAATAACTTATCCAACTCAAATACATAATTATTATAATATGATTTAAGTTTTGTAGGCAGTTAAAGAAGTTCATGGGAAGCCATGAAAACTTGAACACGGTTTTGAATTAAATTTAGGAATTCAAATGCAACTATTATACCTCACTAGTTAAGTTATACATAGAAAACAATTCATATTACAAATTATAAACAAATATATGTAATGTAAGATATATACACCACGAAAATCAAAATCCATGAAAAATTAAAATAAAGAAACAAATCCAAATTAAAGCATCACAAAGTTTGTAGCTTTGTAGTAACAAATTACTCAAGGAGCAATCATCTTCATGATGTATATTAACAACTAATACTCCATTAATTATCATAAAACTATTATTTATTGAAGACCTTTGGTCTCATGTATCTCCTCTCATATTGTTATTTTGATATTACTTATCAATAATATTAATTAGTGCAAAGCAAAAAAAGTAAATATCTATTGAAGACCTTCGATCTTATGTAACACCTCTCACCTTGCATTATTATTTAAATGTTATTCATAATAATATTTCATTAGAAATTGTATTAGATTAGATAGCACTAAAACTTATGAACTTTAATAAATTGTCTTCCATTAAATAAAAACAAAATGAAAGGAAAAGGGTAGAAATTGAAAATAGGAGATAAAGGTCGCGAGAATGAAGTGGCATTGGAAGTTATGGAGTCCCTTTGTTATCTTTTTCTTCTCGCAATTCTTTGCAAAATTTCCTTTGGCTCTTCTATTCTTAACACCATCGTATAATTTGAAAACATATTTAACTCATCAAAATAAAAAACAGAAAACCTTCCAAGTATCCGAGAAGCAAAAGGTTCAAAAAAGGAGAAGGAGAAAACTTATTTTTATGTGCACTTATAGTAACGTCGAAAATGTTTGTTCTTGATCGTTTTCTCTGAGAGCAATATACAGAAGGTGGTGGAGAGGCGTGTAAGAGGGATTTGCGTGCAAGGTCAGCAGGTAAACTATGTATTTTGTATTTTTTTTATCATGAAAATTCTCTAATATCATATATGCATGATTGAAATATATTTAAAAATCAGGAAAATAAAATTGAATCAATAGCAATAAAAATATAAGTAACGTCTTATAGATACTCGTTGATAAAAGTTCAGAGAAGGCCACACATGGAGAAAAAAAGTGCAAAATCTAGCAAATAGGAACCAGTCTACATCTAAAGGAATTCACAAGAGTGTCTTCACGTATTTACCAACTGGCTCCACAGTATTCTTTGATTTTATAGCTTTGCAACAAAATAATAACATGAAAGATGCTGCTAATATGATAATCTCTTAAATTTGTTGTTTGGCTTTTAGGCTTGTGAATAAAGGAATAAATACAATCATGTCATTAACTTACACATTAAATATTTGGAGGTTATGAATACAAAACGCATAAAAACTTGAGAATATTAATACAAACAAGAATTATGATACTGAATTTGAAAATTGATAATCTTTATTCTCTTAAATGACTTTCCCTTTAATTGAGCCATCAATGTAGACAGTATTGATTTTTTAATAGTGTCTTAATTTTTCAGCAAATATTTTGAGGGAAATATAATAGCAAAAAGACCAAATTGACAAAAAAGATAAATGCCAATGCTTGTCAAAAAGACGTGTCACCTCACTTTTCTACCATATATATTGTTCATACTTCATAGGATTAAATTTTGAGGTTCACAACTTAACACGTATTGATAAATTAGTGGTCGCTTTTTCGTAATAGGTGAACGATGTGGTTCATTTCTAATTTCGCATTTATAGCCCCAAAAAGGAAAATCCATTTCTCTTGCATTTATGTGCATAATGGTTCAAATTTCCGCGCCCAAAAAAAAAGAAGAAGGAAAATCCATTAATATTTGGGACAGTAATATTTGTAGAATAACTTATTACTTTTGGTATAATAATTAAATATCTAAATTTTAATATCAAAATATTAAGTTCATTTAACTCAATAAGTTTACTTTCGAAAATTATTCAAATTTTCTCTAAAAAAAGAAAAGAAAAGGAAAACGACTCTTATTTTGGGACGGAGACAGTATTATTTACAAAACTAACTAAAATCTTGTAGTATCAGCATGAGTTAATACGAAGATAACAACCGCATAAAAAGTCTTACTCTGAATTAAAGCTTCTTGCTACATCATCATCAATAAAATTGTGTGTACCACCAAGGTCGACCAGAGTGCTTAATGGCCTTTTTTTGGCAATAGCCAGTTACCCTCAAATTGTGACATGTGGGCACTTCATGTAGGGCATTAACTGATATTTCACACACTTCTCCCTTCACTTCTTCTCATGTTTCCTCTTCAACCATCTCTGCAGGCTCTTCGACCACTACTAAAAATTCGGGGAAAAACAACCACAAAAAGCGATCAAAGTTGGTCCCTAAACACTGAAAAGCGACCAAAATGCGTCCAAACAGGTTTGGTCGCTATTTTGTCGGTCCCTTTACCATAGAGACCAATTAGCGACCAACTTTGGTCTCTATGTTAAATTGACCAAATATTCCGGGTATCAAAAAAAGAGACCAACTTTGGTCGTTTTATTATTTTAATAATATAAATTTAGCGACCAAAGTTGGTCTCTACATTTAAATTACAATATTTATTTATTTATTTATTATTATACAAAATATAGCGACCAACTTTGGTCTGTAAATAAAATAAAATATTTTAAAATCTGGAAAATAGCGACCAAAGTTGGTCGCTTTTTTATTAATTTATTTAATTTGTTTTAAATAAAAGAGATCACAATTGGTCGTTAATTTCCAGAAAAAATAATTTATTTAATTTGTTTTAAACCAAAGCGACCACAATTGGTCGCTAAATTCCAGGAAAAATATTTTTTTTAATAACATAGCGACCAACTTTGGTCGCTTTTCTTGGTTTTATTTTGGCAGAAACTGCCTATTTTGGCAGCCGCACCACCTGCCAGCATACTAAATCCTATTACAACAACAACAACAACAACAACAATACTAACACAATAACAATACGAACAACAACAACAACATTAAAAACAATATTAAAACCAACATTAAAACCAACAACGTATAAAGTTCAATAAAACTAACAAATTTAACTAACAAAACTAAGTTAACACTTATTACAAGCCCATTCCAAAATAGACCAAAGTTCTATTGTCTACTTCAAAGTATATAAAAGTACTCAATGACTGTTTCATTCTATATCATTATCATCATCGTCTGATGAATATTCATTATCAAGACGATAATGAGAATGGTCATTTCGTGGTGGACGAGAAGAACGATCACGGGGAGGACAGGAGGAACTAACACGGGGAAGACAGAAGGAACACTCACATTCAAGTTGAGCCTCTAGAGATGGCTCGCGAGATCGGGGAATCGGAAAAGCTCCAGAAGCTAGGAGAGATTTAAGCTGAGCCTGCATACCTTCGTACTGAGCTTGCATGCCTTGGTACTGAGCTTGCATGCTAACGTATTAAGCATCTCTAAGCCTTTTTCGTTCCTTCGATGCTTCTAGCTCGCTNAGTGGGAGTGACAGAGAAGGGGAGGGAGGGAAAGAGAGGAGAAGGGAAATTTTTGGGGAGATAATATGAAAAATGGGGTAAAAATTGCGCGGGGCACCCTATTTGGGGGGGTTTTGCATCCGTACCCATATTTTATGCCAAGTTTTAACTTATACCTGCTTTGTAAAAAAAATTGCATCCGTACCCGCTTTTGCGCATAACTTCAGCATGCGGGGCTGAAGTAGCAAAAACAATCATGCAAAACTTCAGCTTTTTAGTAGACGGCTTGCGAACTTCAGATCTAGAGCTGAAGTTGTTGTCTTGTAACTGGGGAACTTCAGCATACGGGCTGAACTTCAGCTTTGTAATTGTCTTTATAACTTGAGAACTTCAGCTCTAAAGCTGAAGTTTGTAACTGGGAAACTTTGTCTTTGTAACTGGGGAACTTCAACATACAGGGCTGAAGTTCTCCAGTTATAAAAACAAAAACTTCAGCATACGGGGCTGAAGTTCCTCCAGAGTAACTAGAGGAACTTCAGCTCAAGTTTTGTCTTTGTAACTGGGGAACTTCGCATACGGGGCTGAAGTTCCCCAGTTATAAAGACAAAAACTTCAGCATATGGGGCTGAAGTTCCCCAGTTACACTGGGGCACTTCAGCTCTAGAGCTGAAGTTTTGACTTTGTAACTGGGGAACTTCAGCATACGGGGCTGAAGTTCCCCAGTTATAAAGACAAAACTTCAGCATAATGGGGCTGAAGTTCCCCAGTTTACAAAGATAAAACTTCAGCTCTAGAGAACTTCAGTCTCTGTGTGTGTGTGTGTCTATATATATACATATATATATATATATATATATATATATAATATATAACACGCTTTGTTGTACAATTTTAACTACATATAGCATGTTATAGTATATGATATTGTATTCATTATTTGTATTATAATAGAGTTAATGAATTACATTCATTCATCACTAGGTTATAAATCGAAGTGTGTGTTTATATATATAGTTAAAGCAGCACGAAGTGTATGTTTATATATATGCACACACTAACATATACAATAACAAGTTATATATGCGTTATAGTATTACAGTGAAGTGTCTATATATATATATATATATATAACACGCTTTGTTGTACAATTTAATACGCATACATAAATTATATTGTAATTGATGATCAATCTTATAC
>ML395927.1:28553-69991 GCA_005239525.1 Nicotiana knightiana | reverse complement strand
ACACGAGCAAAAGAACTAATAGAGGTTGTTTTACTTACAAGCATTTCAACATATGAATTCAGGGATTTAATCAATCACATTTATGCACGTTTATTGACAGAATTCACCAACATAAAGATGTCTGGGAATTAGCAGAGAAAGGAAACTAAACAAAAAACCTAATGCTAATCTCGGTTATACAAATTACTAAACTTGAACAATAAATCATACAAAAATAGTGATAAAACCTAAGCTAAATGCATTTGGGGACTTTAAACTAAAAAAGAAAACATGAACAGGTAAAGGAAAACAAAAATCAGAAATAGTGATGTAATAAAGGAAAGGAGTGAGTAAATTACGGCCTATTCATGCTATCGATCAAGAAACACATAGAAAAGAAATGGGGATACCCGTTTGAGGGGTTTGGACGAACTACGGCGACTAACCGGAGTTAAGCCGGACTACGACGACTTCCAAAAGTGACCCTTACTCACATGAATCGACGGCTCTTGTCAAGAGCCATCGACTCATGTGAGTTTGAGTCACAGAGCCGTTTGGATTCGCCATTAGCACACATTAGGGTTCTGACAGCTTCTTAGATCTGGAATCGACGAGATTCGAGTGGGTTTTTAGGGAAGCTGATGGTGGGATGGGGTTAAGGGGGAGGAGAGGACCATAGGGTGAAAGTTTGGGGGTGATTGGAGGAGGTCCGGTGGCCGGACGGCGGTGGGATTCTGGGGCGGCTAGGGTTTTTTAGAGAGAGGAGAGAGAGAGAGACGGATGGAGAGGGGGTTAGGGTTTGGTGAAATGAAGGGGGTGGGATTTGGTTAGGACGCTTATATAGTTTAGAGGTGTGGGGTTCGGAACCGTTGGATCGAATGATCCAACGACTGGGGTTTGATGGGGCGAAACGGTGTCGTTTGGTTGTTACGGGGGACAGGCCGGGTTAAGGGTTTGGGTTGGGTTGTTCGGTGTTAGGGAGAAGGGAGTTTGGGCCTGGGTAATTTGGCCCAGGTCCGATTTTAAACCTATTTTAACTCTAACACTTATTTAAAAAAATGTAGTGATTAATTCGAACTTAATTTTTGTCTAATTATAAATTAATTAAGAGTAATATCATTTGATTTAATACTCATATCATTTAAGGAACAAATTGCACAATTTTGTTAGGAAAAATGAATGAATTAATCATTAAATCTACATTGTGTCAAATAATCAATATTTTTGTTGTTATTTATTTCAATCGATCACAACTAATATATTAATTAACTCTAGTTTAAATTTTAATTACTGAGTAAATTAAAGGTTGAAATTTCTAGTTAAAAAATGTGATTATTTGAAGAATAATTTTCCGTAATAAAAATGATTGAAGTCATGCACCGAATCATGCGACTTTAAATCATTTATGAATTTTAAAAGACAAAATATGATTTATGTAATGTAAATAATTCACACACAGACATTGAAATTCAACAAGGTTTATAATCATTAATTAATTTATTGAATTTTGTAGGAATATATAGTAGGTTAAAAATTACATGCTCACAGTTTTGATATAATTGTTCTGTGAGCCCCGTGTAAGTGAGGTGACGAGTACGTACGCGGGCCATTTCTGCAAAAATCCCACATTTCCTTCAAAAATTATACAGTGCCTTGTTCTTCTATTACATCATTTCTACGTGTATAATTGTTCATCTTAAATTAGGAAATCATGCATATTGTTTCCATATTAAATTGCTTAATTGACACTCTATGCGCCATGTTTAGTTAGTTTTCCCTGCTTTCCTACCTGTATTTTGATGTACTATTAGAATTGATATTTATTTGGCATTTATTTCGCATTGCATATTTAAATTGGGGACTACGGACGTATTCCGGGAGATCACCCCATCACTGTGTATTTAAATTGGGGATTACAGACGTATTCTGGGAGATCTCCTCTGTATTGCATATTTGAATTGGGGACAACGGATATATTCTGGGAGATCCCCCTATGTACTGCATGTTTATAATTGGAAATACGGGACGGTATCCTGGGATATTCCATTGTGTGATATGTTGTGTTGAGCTGAGGGCTCCATTTTTACTGTCTTATTTCAGCTTATTCACTTTAACTGTCTACTTTAGAACTTATTTCTTTTCCATACTATTTAGACTATTTATTTATAAACCTAGTAGAGCCTTAACCTGGCCTCGTCACTACTTGACTGGGGTAAGGCTTGGCACTTATTGGGTACCGAATGTGGTGTACTCGTGCCCTTTCCTGCACATAATATTTTCGTGTGCAGATCTAGGTTCGAGTTCTCAACCACGTGGCTAGTGGTCGTGGCAGCTGTTATTGAGGAGAGCGTAAGGTAATTCTGCCGCGCCTGCAGAATCCTCCGGGTCACCTTCCATTCCGGCCTAGATAGATATTTCTATGTATTTTCTTTCTCGTTGTATAGAGCTATTACTGTATAGAAGCTTGTGACTATGATGTGACATTCCGTGTTTTGGGAGTTATACTTGTACATGTCGAGCGGCTATGTTATGTCTACTTATATTTTCCTTTTCTGCTTTTATTTTATCATTTTGAATTAAGTTTTTCCGCAAATTTAGGCTTACCTAGTCGTAGAGACTAGGTGCCATCACGATACCTTTTCGGAAGGTAAATCGGGTCGTGACAATAGCATTAACGTGAGACATATGTGCAACACCGGTATCTAGTGGCTAGCCTTTATATATAATACATTTTTTCGTATCCTTTTTCAAAGCTATTCGTCTTTGGCCTTCAGCATTCATAACGCTCATGTAGGTGCAACTAGCATTTTCATGGCCACCTTTACCTTGCAGGCAACCTTTTCTAGAAGTTGCTTAGATTTTCTTGGTCTTCTTTTCTTTAGAGCAATGTGACATTTTGGGAAAATGAAACTAATTTGGTAGAGTGTTTGAGTTTTGAGTTATTTTATATGATTTATGGTAGTTTTTATAGTTGAGTAAGCAAAAAATGAGCGTTAATTAATGGAGGAATTTGGTTTCTCCTACGTACATGGGAAGTTTACTAATACTAGTCGTAGAGAATCAATTTCATGTTTGTAATTTACATCTTAGAATACTAGCTAACATTATCTTCTGAGTGGATTTATCAGTAATGTATTACATACAAAAAAAAAAAAGTAAATCCTTATGCCAGTGTGAAAAAAGTTTAAAGGGGATAAGTATTTATAATAATTGACGTGTGATAAACGTGCAATGCACATGTCTTTTTATAAAAAGACAATATTACCCTTGACGTGCTAGGCAGACATGTCGTCCAGCTGCCTGCTAACTCCCTCTTATTAGATAGGAGAATATTTTCTTTTTTACTTTATCCCAAAGCTATTTGTCTTTAGACTTTAGCATTTATAATGCCCTTGTAGGTGCAACTAGCATTTTCAGGGGCATTTTTGTCTCGCTTTTAACCTTTTCTTGAAGTTGCTTGAGTGATTTCTTTGTTTTCTTTTCCTTACAGCAGTGTGAAATTTTGAGAGAGTAGGGCTGATTTTTGATAAAGTATTAAGTTCTGAGTTATTTAATATGGTTTAGAGTTAGCATTTATCGTTGAGGAAGTACAAATAAGCTTTAATACATGAATTTAATTTTTAGATACTTTTGAGAAAGAACGAGCACCACTGAAGCGACTATGCATACTAATTTATTTAAAGATATATACGCGTGGATTGGAATTGGAAGTTCCATAATAGGTGGTTGGTACTCCTATGTGTCGAGAATGTATTAAACAAAAAAGATGAAGTACGTAAATGCAATATTTTCCTCCCAAAAAAAAAGGAAAATGCTATATTTCCAAAAAAGGAAGTATTATTCCTTTAAGATTTATTTCTTTAATTTTTATTCTTGATATAAAATTCTATATAATTAACGTGTGCAATGTATGTGTCGAATGACTAGCCTTTATATAAGATAAATCTTCTTTCCGACCCTCTTATGAAAGTACTTCTTTGTCCTTCGGCATTTATAAAGATGATAATGGTGATGTGGTATATAAGTATATAAGAATTATTAGCTTGATTGAGTAAGCAGAAAATGAGCTTTAATGGAGGAATTTAGTCTCTCATACGTGTGTATGTACATGGGAAGTTTACTTAACACTAATCACAAACAATGAATTTCATGTTCGTAAATTATAGCTCAAAATACTTCTCTCGATTTTTTTTTTGGAAGTCTTTCTTTTCTAACACTACCCTCCAAACGCGTTACTTTCTTTTTCTTTTAATAAGTAGATAAATCCAAAATGTATTAAACAAAAAATGAAGTACATCCTAACGTCGCGATGGAAAAAGATTGAATGTGAGTACTTTTAGTAATTGACGTGTGACGTGCAATGCACGTGTCCAATTAATAACCATTATAAAATATTAAAATATATCTTATTAATATCTCTATCTATAATAATAACTAACTTGTGTATCTAAAAATTACTCGTATATCATATCGGTGTTATAAAAAAACACGTAAAAAACCTCTATGTCAAATAATCTTCTTCATTATTTTTCATGTACGTTTCTCCTTTCTGAATGTTTGCGTTACATTTTGTATTTAACTTTCTTTTAGTAAGGACAAATCGGTTTCCTTTACCCCCTTTTTCTTTTTTCTTTTTTGTCCCTTCCAGAGAAAATTCAACTGCATATAAAGATAATCAATATTAGTAACTAATAAAACAGGTAAAATATGCAATACTTTCCAGAAAAGGAAGGTTTATTTCTATGTTTTCACATAGTTTTCACTGAAACATTCTTATCTTCACCCGAGTTCTATATCAAACCAAGTAATTTAGCTGTAGCATTTAAAAAAATACAATGTTTATCAAAAATATGTTTTTTTTTACTTCGTTAGTTTCGTGTAAATGATTTGAAGTTAGGGTGTGTTTGACATGAAGAACAATATTTTCCGGAAAATATTTTCCAGTTTTTTCATGTTTGGTTTGCTTCAATGTTTTGGAAAATATTTTCCTCATAAATTCATTTTCCTCCAATTGGAGGAAAAGGTTTTCCCTACCAAGAGAAGGGAAACATTTTCTAAAACTCTTTTCAACCTTTGCCACGCTATCCCCATCCCCACCGACCCACCCTACACCCACACCTTATCCACCCAACCCCCCTCCCCCCACTTCCACCCTAAATAAAAACATTATTAATAGTACTTTTTTTCATGTTATAAATATTTTTTTTTTTCATTTCAACAAATAAGTATTTCTTTCATGATATAAAGAAGCATTTTTTTTTATTTTAACCAAGAAAAGTATTTTCTTTTCGTGATGTAGAAACAATATTTTCTTTCATTTCAACAAAAAAAGGTATTTTCTTTTCATGATGTAGAAAAAGTGAGTTGCATCAAAACTCGACCGTCCAGTGAGGTGCATCAAAAACGAGGACAGTCGAGTTTTAATGGAAGAGCCCAGATTAGGCAAAGATGGCATTCGTACTTTCATAAACTTCTGAATGAATAGGGGGATAGAAATATCGTGTTAGGGAAACTGGGGCACTCCGAGAGTCACCGAGACTTTAGGTATTGTATGTGCATTAAGGTTGAGGAGGTCGTGGGTGCGATGGGTAAGATGAGTCGGGGCAAAGCGACTGGACCAGACGAGATTCCAATAGAGTTTTGGAGATATGTGGGTAGAGCATTCTTGGAGTGGTTGACTGGGTTGTTTAATATTATCTTCAGGACAAAGAGGATGCGTGATGAGTGGCGGTGGAGTACAATGGTTCCGGTGTGCAAGAACAAAGCGGATATCCAGAATTGTAACAACTATAAGGGTATCAACTTTCTAAGTCATACCATGAAAATTTGAGAGAGGTGGTGGAAGGGAGGATAAGGAGGGCGATGTCTATATCGAAAAACCAGTTCGGGTTCATGCCAGGTCGTTCTACTATGGAAGCTATCCACCTTATCAGGAGGTTGGTGGAACTATACAGGGATAGGAAGAGGGATTTGCATATGGTGTTTATTGACCTAGAGAAGGCATATGACAAGGTCCCTAGGGACGACCTTTGGAGGTTTCTGGAGGTGAAAGGTGTGTTGGTGGCTAACATTAGGGCGATAAAAGATATGTATGATGGAGCTATGACTCGGGTTAGGACTGTGGGAGGTGACTCGGAGCCTTTTCCGGTGGTTATGGGGTTACGTCAAGGATCTGCGCTCAGTCCGTTCTTATTTTCTCTGGCGATGGACGCACTGACACACCATATCCAAGGAGAGGTGCCATGGTGTATGTTGTTCGCTGATGATATAGTTCTGATTGATGAGAGGCGGCGTTAATGGGAGGCTGGAGGTTTGGAGGCAGGCCCTGGAGTCTCAAGGTTTCAATTTGAGTAGGACTAAGATGGAATATGTAGAATGTAAGTTCAGTGACGTGACGGGGGAAGCGGATGTGGAAGTTAGGATTGACTCACAGGTCATCCTCAAAAGAGAAAGTTTTAAGTACTTAGGGTCAATTATCCAGGGAGATGGGGAGATCGACGGGGATGTTACGCACCGTATTGGGGTGGGGTGGATGAAATGGAGGTCAGCGTTCCACCGAAACTCAAAGGTACATTCTAAAGCGGTGGTTAGACCGGTAATGTTGTATGGAGCTGAGTGTTGGCCAGTCAAGAATTCACATATCAAAAAGACGAATGTAGCAGAAATGAGAATGTTGAGATGGATGTATGGGCACATTAGGCTGGATAAGATTCCGAATGAAGATATTCGTGAGAGGTGGACGTGGATGGATGACAAGATGCAGGAAGCGCAGCTTAGATGGTTCTGACACGTGTGGAGGAGAAGCCTAGATACACCGGTTAGGAGGTGTGAGCGGTTGATTTCGACAGGTACAAGAAGAGGCAGAGGGCGGCCTAAGAAGTATTGGGGCGAGGTGATCAGGCAGGACATGGCGCGGCTTCAGATTCCCGAGAACATGGCTCTTGATAGGAACATGTGGAGGTCGAGCATTAGGGTGGTAGGCTAGGGGGTAGTCGAGAGTTCTTCTGTCTTTGTACTGGGTAGTCTGATAGAGTTTTGTTTAGGTTTATTAGTGGTCTATGTTGTGTTCACATTGTTGTTTTGCATAGTTTTGTGTTATTGCCCTTTCACTTGTTCGTTGTTGTTATTTTCTTTCTGACATCTTTTTGTTGTTACATGCCTTTTTTCTTGTTTATTTTCTGATATTATTGTCCCTCCTGTTGAGCCGAGAGTCTCCCGGAAACAGCCTCTTTATCCTTTTTAGGGTAGGGATAAAGTATGCGTACACTCTACTCTCCCCAGACCCCACTAGTGCCACTAGTGGGATTTTACTAGGTATGTTGTTGTTGTTGTTGTAGAAAAAGTATTTTTTACATTCAACAAAATGAGTATTTTCTTTTCATGATGTGAAATAGGTATTTTCTTTTATTTCAATAAAATGATTACTTATTTTTATGTTGTAGAAAGAGTACTTTCTTTTTCAACTAAAAAAGAGTATTTTCTTTATAGTTATGGAGTATTTGTATGAAATGTGAATTTTTAGAAGAATAATTAAATTATTGAAGAAAATAGAGTCCTCAAAACATTGGGTATTCGGGGAGGGATGTGGGGGAGGGGGGGCAAGGAAACATGGGGACTTGGGGAAAGGGGGTGAGGAAAGTAGCATAACAAAATATTTTCTACTCTCTAACTGTGGTGACCCAAAGGGGTCATCTTGTGTTTTAGGACACTATTCTGCGCTCATTAGCCTTAAAAATATTATTTTTACCCACCTCGATTTACGTCGCAGTCTGGGCGTAATTTCGGAAAGCCTGTATGTGAAAAATTGAAGAAATAATAATTTTTGGCATTTAAAAGTGATTTCAGTTGACTTCGGTAAATATTTTGAGTAAACGGACCCGGTTTCGGACCCGTGTTTCTACAGTACTTGTAGGTTCGTAGTAAAATATGGGATCTGGACGTATGCCCGGAATCAAATTCCGAGATCCCTAGCCTGAGAAATGAATTTTTGACTAAAATTGAATTACAGAAAATTTATGATTTTAAAGAATTTGCTTAATGCTTGATTTTGATGGTATCGGGTCCGCATTTTGATTTCAGAGCCCGCTACAGGTCCATTATGATATTTAAACCTTGACTATGAAGTTTGGTGAGAAACAGAATTGATTTGACGTGATTCGGACCTTCAGTTGAGAAAATAGTAAATTTAAAGTGTTCTTAAGAAATTCATGAGTTTTGGTGCTAAATTCATAGGTCTATGTGTTATTTTGGCGATTTGATCGCAGGAGCAAGTCCATATGATACTTTTAGACTTGTGTATATGTTTGTTTTTTAGGCCCGATGGCTCGGGTGAGTTTCGGATAGGCCAGGAGTACTTTGAGACTTAGAAAATTTTGGTGTTTCAGTTATTTCTGGTGCAGAAGTATTTTGTGCTTCGCGAAGGCGAAGACACTCTCGCAATCACGAAGTGCAAGCTGGGCTAGGAGGAGTTTCTTCTACGAGAACGCGAGGCGATAGGGGCTTTACCATTTGCAAACGCAACCAAATCAACATGAACGCGAAGGGTTATGGACCTTGCGGAGGGGTCAGTCAAACCTTCTACGCGAACGCGATCAATGGTTCGTGAATGTGAAGGCCAGGGGGCATAGCCTTCGCGAACGCGGGGAGGTATTCGCGAACCTGTAGGCCTTTGGGCCGCTGTGTATCGCAATCGCGACAGGTCTCTCGCGAACGCGATGAAGACCTGTCCAGTGTTTTTTAAAACAGAATAAAAATGGGACTTAGTCCCAAATTTCATTTTTCATCACTAGAACTTGACCTAGGGCGATTTTTTAGGAAGGATTTCAACACCCAATCATAGGTTTGCACTTCTTAACTCGATTTTTTCAATTTCCATTATCATTCATTGAATTCCTAGTCTTAAATCTTGTTCTTTAAGGGTAGAAATTAGGAATTTTAGGGGAATTGAGAATTTTACAAATTTGGGGGTTTAGACCTCGATTTGAGATCGGATTCCGAAAATAATTATATATTCGGATTCGGGGGTGAATGGGTAAATGGGTTTTGGTCAGAGCCTCGAATTTTGACCAAGCGAGCCCGGAGTCGATTTTTTGACTTTTGGGAGAAAATTCAGGAATTCTATTTTTTTTATTGAAATTGATCTCTTCGGCGATAATTGATGTTATTAAGATAATTATGATTAAATATGAGTAAAAGCACAAAGGGTGATGTCGTGCAGTTTTCCCTTTGCTGTTTTGTTTGCTTAATTCGTTTAAGGTTTATTGTTTAATTCTGTCACTCCTTATAATGTAAACCCCCATTGTATCTCCCATTCCCATTATTTTTCGCTCTATTTCTTTTATTACTATTATTGCCATTAGCATGATTATAGTGTACAGGTTATACGTGGGTGTCTTGTCCTAGCCTCGTCACTACTTCGCCGAGGTTACGCTCGACACTTACTAGTACATTGGGTCGGTTGTACTGATATTGTACTCTGCACTTTCTGTGCAGATCCAGGTATCGGTCCGAGCTGATTCTGAGATTTGTAGCTGACTTTTACGCAGGAGACCCAAGGTAGATCTGCCGATGTCCGCAGATTCCTGGAGTCCCCTCTTATATGCTCATTTACTGTTTTTCTTTAGTTCATAAATAGTTGTACACTTTTCTTTCATCCAAATACTTGTAGATAAAGCATAGTAATCCGTGAGTTGTGACTCTAGATCATGGGTGGTTAGATATATAAATATCATATGCCCAACGTTATTATGAAATTTCGTTTCTTTATTAATTTATCATGTGTAGAATTGTAGTGATCTCCGCAAATTTTAAGATTTTTATGTTGTAAATCTCCAATGTTGGCTTGCCTAGCAAGTGCAGTGTTAGGCGTCATCACGGTCCCGACGGTGGGAATTTGAGTCATTACACTAACCAAACATAAGAAAATATTTTCCGGAAAAAATTTCCCACTCACCAACCAAACAAGGGAAAATAAGTTATAAAATCACTCATTTTCCATGAATACATTCTCTAGGAAAATATTTTTCACGGAAAATATTTTTCTTCATACCAAACACACCCTTAGTGTTGCATCTTTAACCGGTTGGAATCAATTCTAGGTTTAGCAAGTCTTCCTTTCCAAACTAGTCCCTGTCTTTTGTTCTTCAATATTCGTATTGGTGATAAATGATAGTATTGCCACGTGTAGCGGTAGAATCAGAAAATAAAGCTTATGCGTTTGTAATTTTACATATTCAATAAATTTTTTTAAATGAATATAAAGTTTGGACCAAAGCTATAGGGTTTGCCAAAATCATAATCGAAATGCTAACTCCGCCCCTGACCATGTTGTGTATAAAAACTATTATTTTGATTAAGTAATAATTTTTTTCCCTTCGTCAGTAGAATTTGTCTAAAATGCAATAAGTCAATATTGGGTCAATCGAGACTCTTTCTTAATGAAGCAGAAAGGGACAGCGAAATCTAAGGCCACACCGAACAGAGAAAGCGGATATGCAAGAAATAGAATAGTCCTATCAATAGTTCAAAGGGGTAAAAAGGGAATAAGATATCTCATCATCATTGATTCTCACAAGTATGCCTATTTTATCTTTTTTCTATGTACAATTTTTTTCTTCTTATGACACCTCTCAACTTCACCTTCCAAATACATAGTATATCATCTTCTTATCCTTGCCTTTATTCTTCTTGTTCTTATTTTTCCTCCTATTAACATATCTTATATCTTTTCTATTGCTTCCTCTTGCATTACCATTAGTATTTACAAGGCAAACTCATAATACATCCTTAATTTCTTCCCTATCCCCTTTAGAAACCAACATTCATAATGGTGATAATTGCCATGTGGTATATATAAACTATTAGATAGATCGCCTAATAGATTTTTCTAGTCTTATCGGTAGAGTTTATCTGTAGTCTGAACTGTCAATAATTATGTGAAAAATATTCTTTTTTAAAATTAATAGCTTAGACGTATATAATAAATCATGAATCAATAGTTAAAAGGGAAATTCTACCCAAGAATAAGATATCACCATAAATTCATATCCTAAAAACCTCTTTTATCCATGTGCCTTTGTCATTGTTGTTCTTATTTCCCCTCCTACCAGCATGTTCTCTTTTTCGTTTCTTCCTCTGGTACTACATTTCGTTTTGTAATGCAAACTCAACAATAATACCTAGTATAATCCGACAAATGGAGACTGGAAAGAGTAGTACGTATGCGGACCTTACCCCTATCTTGTGCAAATAGAGAGGCACAAGATAGACCCTTGGCTCAAGAAAAGCAAAATCACAGCAGTTCAAAAAGAAATCAATAACAAGAAGATAATAAAAAACCCAAAGCAGAAGAAACATTAGATAGTAATAGAAATCTAAGAATAAGGATTATAACACACTCATGTAATGAAACTTTTTCTCTGTTCCACACCCTCTTTTTGAAGCTATTCTTCTTTCCCCTACAACATTGGTAATCCACGTGGTACATAAAAACCATTCATTGATTGCGTAATAGACTTTCCTATCCTGTCAGTAGCGTTTATGAACTATCAGTTACAAATACAAAAGAAAACAATTGTGCAAGAAATAAGAGAAAATGATAGTCAGATGATGTAGTAAATGAGAAATCAAAGTTTAAAAGGAAAAAGAGTAAGAGTGAAGACATCTCATAATCATAGATTCATGCTCTCAAGATACTGCCAGATTTAATAAGGCAAAACCATAATACATCATTCTTTCTTCCCTACCCTCTTCCAAAGCTATATATTCTTCCTTGTCCTTCAACATTCATAGTGTTGACCATAACAGCCGCGTGGTATATAAGAACTATTAGATCGATTGTGTTATACACCTCTCCAATTCTGTCGGTAGAGTTTGTCTTTGTCTGAACTGTCAATCAAAGATTTAGAAAACAATTGTGCAAGAAATAGGAGAAGGTGATGACAAACGAGGAATCAATAGTTTAGAAGGAAAAAGAGTAAGAGCAAGACTTTGATACCACATTCACAAGGAATAATCAGTTATAAAATACAGAAGACAAGAAAAAATGAAACAACGCACATCGATATACTTGAGCAACACTGGTCTTAGTCAGACATATAACTTAGCAACAGTGCTGATATAAACGCCAATGTTTAGAGCACTGCTAAATTTCTCTTAAGAAAGAGCATAGCTTGTGCATGAGCTAAAAAATCCAAGAAAAGGAGAGGAAGAAGACACGGGCAAACTACTAAATTGAAGATCTAGTCATATATAGATATTCTTCTGTTTTCTACTTTTTTTCTCTTAATTTGCTTAACACAGAAGTCTAACATTGGTTCATCCCTACACTTATAGACACACCAAACAAGATCACATCACTAAGGACCTTAGATAGCAAACCTTAGATAGCAAACCTTTAGGTTTCCAATACACAACTAAGTGACAGCTTAGCTAATACCTATACATGTACAAGTGCATTTTAAATGCTTAAGAATACCAGGGAGGATATTCAATCCCATCGTCTAGGTTGCCAGCAAACATTCCTGGTTCATTCACTGCCTGGAACAAAGTTGTGGCTTTTGCCTCTGCCCAGATGGAGGAGTCATCAATCTCCGGCAAGTTCACATTCAAATCTTCCCACATTCCACCAAATCCTACACCTTCATCATTGTTATCCTCTTCAACTTTTTTGTTGTCCAGTAATGGAAATGAAGCTTGCCCCGCAGAGTAGCAGCTGCTTCCGGAATCATTGCTGAAGAACAAAGATTCATTCACCATATTCACAGTCTCTGGAACTCCAGTACTGTATGTCGAGCTGCTAGAGCCAGTTGAATTTGGGGCTTGGTTATTGGTGTTCAGATGAGGAAAATTGAGCTTGGCATTATCACCATAAAGTTTACGCGCAACAGTATCATAAGCCACAGCAGCATCGTGAGAAGTCTCAAAAGTACCGAGCCAGAGGCGAGGGCCGCGGTTGGGCTCACGGATTTCGGCCACCCATTTTCCCCATGTACGTTGGCGAACACCCTTGTAGGTGCAGCTAGCATTTTCTGGGCCACCTTTGCCTCGCATGCAACCTTTTCTGGAAGCTGCTTGGCTGATTTTCATGATCTTCTTTTCTGCAGAACGGTGTGACATTTTGGGAAAATGGGACTGATTTGGAAGAGAAATAAGTTTTGATTTGTTTGAGTATGGTTTAGGGGTAGTATTTATAGTCGAGGAAGCATAAAATGAGCTCTAACGGAGGAATTTTTTCTTCTAGGTGTCTATGTACATGGGAAGTTCACTAGTACTTGCCAAAAGCAATCAATGATCATGTTTGTAGTTGCAATTATCATGGATGATCATGCATGCATTTTCTTTTTGTTCCCATGCAAAGGTGGAAAGGACAGGATTTTACAGCTGAGAATACTTCTCTAGGTTTTCTTCCTTTTTAAGAAATTTTCTTTTCTAACTTTTCCACTTTCTATATTACCTTCCAAATTCGTTACCTTCTTTTTATTATGAGTGGATGGAATTTGGAATGTATTAAACAAGAAAGGTGAACTAAGTCCTGACGTCAGTCCTGGAAAAACTGAATGTTGATAAGCATAAACTAAAGAGCGTGAGACAGAAGATGGGTGTTTTGAACAGCTTTAGTAGTTGAACATTTTCCGAAGAGTTTATCTACATTAACTCACAGCCTTGTGACTTCGATAAAATAATGTCCTACTGTCAAAGCTTCCCTCTAATAAGTACAAGCTCTCATACCATATCCATCCGGGGGTGAGGAGAGGAGAAAGGTGTATCGTCTCCCTTCCCAACACTTAAAGAGAAATCTCATAAGCGAAATGACAGTATATATTAAGTTGTGATAAAGTCTCACATTGAAAGTAGAAAAGAAAAAGAACTTATATATAAGATATAGGGATATTTTTAAATGGCGTGACACATTGTTCGCATTCCCGTCAAATCTTCCCCTCGAACTAAATCCTGCTTGTCCCATCATCAGAGGTAGAAAGGCCCCTCAAACCTAGAACCACATAGCCAATCACCAAAACTGACAGGTTAATCTGGAAATTCAATTTGTGCTCACCATATCCCCCAGACTTCTCCTCGTGCGCATCTCCAACGGGTCCAAGTGTTCCAACCAACTGGGTCCGCACATCTTCCATATGTTCATGCTCGCTCCAGCGAACCATTGGCTATGATCAGGGGCGGATCTACCTTACAGCGTAGGGGTGGTACGCCACCCGCATGCTTCGGCAAAAATTCTTAGTAAGTATGTTGATATCTGTGAAAAAACAGTTATATTGATAAAGTGGACCCAGATTGCACAAACATTGCGTGGGTGCCATGGTTCAGCGTTGTCTCTGAAGTCTCTCATTTGCCTCGGTAATCCGAGTTCGATACCAGCAGCGTAATCTTTAACCTCCTTTTATCTTTTCCTACTTATTAATCCCTATTTCGTTGGGCCTTGGGCCTCACCTCTTTTTCGTTTTCTTTTTTTTTTTCCCCTCGTTTTTCTTCCTGTTATTTGCTGCAAAATCTCTTTATCTTCTTTCTTTTCTATTTTTTCTTTATATTATTCTTCATTTTGCTTTGTACAATTACACCTTATTTCATGAGTAATTTCTCTTGATGCATAATTTTAAATGATTCTAGGTAATATGTTATTTTTCTCATCTTAATAATACAACATTAATTTATATATCGAGTATAATTTGAGCAGTTTCATTTAATGACAACTACTACTTTACGACTAAAGCTATGTACTTCTAAGATTGAACCCGCTTGCACAAAACTCTAGGTCCGTCACAGGTGGCTAGTGGTAGGTATATTATGTATGTATATAATGGCACCCGCAACATTCAAAACCCGGATCCGCCTCTGGCTATGATACCAGTTTATTGGACCTCATACCAGCACAAAGACACTCTTAACATCTGTGACACTAATCGCCTTGGACCGGCAACACATTTTTTCACAACAGGACTGATACCATTTAAGAATATCTCTACACCTAAACTTCTTTTTCCCTTCAAGTTCAACTATCAATGTGAGATTGGTTCACACTCCCAACACTTTGAGTCATGGAGATCATCTAATCGAATTGTATCATTTCTAATATCTGATTCCATTTGTTCTAGCCTCAAGAATCTAAGAAGAAATTTTGAAAGAAAAATAACAAAAGACTGTACTATGGGAAATGTGTAATGCAACCAATTCCACACATAAGGGAAGTCAAAAGTTGTCACAAACTCATAGATCAAACATAAAACTACTATATTTAAGCAGGTGATTCATGTTGTCATCGCGGCAACTCACAACTATAAGAAATTACTTATAAATACCGATTTCAGGCTTCCATTAAAATAAACTCCAGCAACATATAGTAATGATATTGTACAAGGTTCTTGATTTGCAATTTTTAGGCGCCTAATGTTACATGATGAAAAGATGTAAATACTACTATATAAGTTGTGGTCGGTGAGATTTCCTGAAACACAAAATTACATGTTTTTATTTCTTTTTCTTTTTAGTAAATAGAGAAATTGGTAGCAGCACACAGTTTCTTGCCCAGAAGAGCTGGAGGCACTTTAATATTAAACTAAACAAAGGAGTCAAAGGTGTGCTCTCGACAATTTTGCACAAGGTGGCTAATTTCCAGAAAGAAATGGCTAGTGTGGGGATCCAAAAGATTGCAAATCTATGTTGTACGAGTCAATACGAGTGTTTGTAAGTATTCGGCATGGGTAAGTCAAGTTTCTTTTTGCTAAATGTTAGTGTATTTTGAAGAGTTCGTCTAGTGTACTCACACCCAAATCAATCAGTTCTATACAGATGTCACTGCAAACGAAGAATTCATATAAAATAACAGCAATACTGGCATGAAACGGCTGTACAGCATACACAAAAGTGGCATACGCTCTGAAAAGTCACAAACTAGGCTGACAAATTTTGCCTCTGGTAATCAGTAATGCATCCAAAATCAAGCTTAATGAAGGGCCATGTAACATCAGCTCATGACTTAAAAAGGCAGCCTATCATTGTAATGGTGTAAGTCCTCTTCATGTCTTCTGACATAAGCAGTTGCAGGGGACGTCAATGCAGAGAACCTTCACCTAGGGCCCCAAATAACATGTAACTATATGCTGAAATCCATAAAATATGCACATGTGATGAACGAAACAAGAATACAGAAGCAATATTTTAAGTTTTTTTCTTCTTCTTTTCTTATTTTTGGCGTATGGTTAAAAGTAATTGAGGTGCCTTTTGACAGCATATGGTATGGCATATATTTTAATACTCATGGCGGAGGTGAATCTAGGATTTAAACTTGATGTATTCAACCTTTAAGATTCTTTGCACTGAAATCATTGTAATATTAGAACTATGGGTTCAGAACTAGACTTCTCATTCATCGGAAGTCAGGGCTAAGATCTAATATATACTGAAATTTGAGTAGGTTTTCACATAATGTATATATACTCTATGTCACAAAAACTTGGGTTTAGGTGAACTCGTAGTTAAAAGGCTACATCTGCCTCTTGTGACGGCCAAGCCACTATATAAATTAAGTCCCGGTAGCTAAGCATTGTTGCAAAGAATATTTACACAAACAATACCAACACCTTGCTCAAAATGATGTCTAGAAAGTGGAGGCACCACTCAAAATACCCCTTCAGTTATCCTCATTAATTCCTCTAACAATTTCCTTAGCTCTTGCATTCTTTCCTATCTCAACTTCCATTAAGCTTCCTGAATGCGTGAAACATTTAATATCCACTATCCAAAGAATGAGGTAAATAACATTCATTCCTAATTTTTTTTAATAGCCGAGAAATCCTCCGGAGCCAGTGGCACAAAGTTCGAAAATCGTGGACAATGGGTCCACTCCTGACTCCTCTACCCTTCTCCAAGTCTCAGGCTTTTGTTCGTGGCAGAGTTTGAAGCTGAACATTCATTCCTATGTTAGACCGCCGGTTATTTTATCTTTGCTTTCACAGTTCCTCTAAAAACCTGTCTCAAAATTTATCACTCTTATGAAGTTCATCAATTCCTGTCTCTGAGACCATCAGATTATGAGAAAAGGACTTCGTGTGCCATGTATGCTCAGTCTTAATTAGTTTTGCCTCTATCTATAAGGCTCATGTCCATCTTATATGACAGAAAACAGAAAGTAAAGAAGGCTACAGGATAATTTGTTGATCTCCTCTATAGGTTAATACTGAATGAGAGAGACATTATTGTTAATGAGCACTTGCACATTACTGATACATCAGGATGGGAAATCCTAAAGACCCATCCATGCTTCAAAACTTGAGTACGATCTTCTTAAAACTTAGGTTTCACAATACATAGTGACACATATTTTCTTTTTCCCCGCTATATTTATAACTGAAAAAAGCAGCAGACAGCAAAAACAGGAAACATAGCAGACCATATTCAAGAAGTTTCCCTAGGAAATATTTATAATAAAGTAGTTGAGAACTCAATAAACTTAAATAACCTAGATTAAGTGCTTATATGACACTTATAATATCCACATAAATAATGATAATGCAATGGAAACTTGAATTCCTGACATAAGGCATATAACAGTCTAAAAAAGATCAAAGAGAAGCAAAGGTTCTCTATTCAGTAAAAAGCACTAAAATGCCAAAAAAAAGGTTCACTACACTCAAATCTCAACAAAAGGAGAGGAATTTCATTTAAGAAGTGCAGGGGGCTGATGTGGAGGAAAAGAAAAAAGCAGGATACCTGACTCATGGATGAAATTACTAACCACAAAAGAGCGGTCAGCTTCAGATAACTGTGTGTCCAAGAATCCTGCCAACAACAACTCGCGCTCAAATGTGGAGCTTAACTGCTATACAGAATTAAAAGATGAATAGAAGAGTTAGCACTCCCATCAAAATACAGACAGCAAAAAGGCATAAACGGAGAATTTACTGCCTACCACTTGGAGCAAATTAAGAATTTATGATAAGTACAACTACTCCACCAGCTTTCAACACTCCCAAGATGTCCACACACAACTAATCCACAGATGTCAAGACATGCAATAACCAGTCAATATGAAGAAACTAGAGATATTATGCTCAATAGGTAAAACAACAAAAGTAGGAAATAGGTTCGATATTTTCCAAGTACCCGACCAAGGGACAAATGAGCTACTCCAACTAGAACAGGAAGCAAGTTACTTTCTCTCAACCAATTTTGGGAGTTAGTTGCCCCCTTGTCATGGTTCCTTCTTTCTACTATAATAACACAAAGGATACACATGATTATTGGATAATATGCTCTTTCCAGATGAAAAGACTCTTCAAGAATTGACATCCTCACTCTCTATACTGAAATCACACACAGTAGAAAAACTGTTAGCTTTTACTACCATTTCACTTAGACAGAAGGCTTGTTTATCACCATATTGTTAAAACCTAAAACTTTATGTAATTTGGAGTTAGTATTAATCCTCCAACCTCTCCTTTTTATTTCTCTCTTTTTTATAAGTCCTCCAACTACATATAATTAAAGGCTCTATTCTTCACCATCCTTCAACATAAACCTGGTTCATTTCATAAAATCTTCAAACCCTAATTTCCTTCATCATCTAAACCCCAGATAAGAATTTTCTCCAAGAAAAGCAGAGCTTCAGTATCCAAATAAGGTATTAGTTCACCATAGAAGAGAGAACAAACTTAACTTTGCAATGACGCTTGAGTAGCAACGAAAGGATCCAACTTGTGGACTCCCTCCCTTTTCACAGTCTTAATTACATTGAATACTAGTAGAGGGCGGCTACGAAGTATTGGGGAGAGGTGATCGGCAGGATATGGTGGGGCTTCAGATTTTGATTTTCGAGTATATGGCCTTTGATAGGAAGCTGTGGAGGCCGAGCGTTAAGGTTGTAGGTTAGGAGGTAGGAGGCTAGTATGATCGTGTTTTGTCTTAGGCTGCTATTAGCTCTTGTGTCCATATTACTTCATTAGGGTTGCAGGTTAGGTTGTAGGTAAGAGCGGATTTATAGCCCATTTTATGGGGCACGTGAACCCATGGTCTCTCCGTCAAACAAGATATTTTATGTACATTTTTTCTAGAATTGATCTAATATTGTCTACTAGCACCCATCCTCCAAAGAGGCTAAATGTTGTACTTGGTTATGTACTGAGTTATTTACCTAGAGGAGCACGGATCAATTCCTGCGGAATAATTTCTTTTTTCTCCTTTCTTTAGTGGTGCACCCATGTTAGAAAAACCCTAGATCCGACTCTGGTTGCAGGAGGCTAGTTTGAAAGTGTTTTGTCTTAGGATGCTAGTGGCTCTTGTTGTGTCCTTATTACTTTCATTGTGTCTGTAGTATTGTGCCATTGTTACTATTTATTGTTATTGCTTTTCTTTCTATTTTCTGGTTATTATGTTGTTGCTGTTATCTTTTTGGCTTCCTTTGATGTTACTGCTCCACTGTCTCTTTCCATCGTCGTGAGCCAAGGGTCTATCGAAAACAGCCTCTCTACTCCTCCGGAGCAGGGGTAAGGTCTGCGTACACACTACTTGTGACAGACACCACTTGTGGAATTCCACTAGATTGTTAATGTTGTTATTATTGTAATTACATTGAACCCTGCACTAATCGGTACCATAACATCATCTTTGTAAAGGAACAATGTAGTGTCTCCAACTGGAGAGGTCCAGAGAAGAATCAAATCCATTTTTTTTCTTAAATCAATAATCATTTCATATTTCCCACAAAAAAATAGTGCACTCACCTTATTGGTGGATGACCTCCCCACCTTGTATCCCCTCTCCGTCCCCAATTTCCCCTTCCCCTCACCTTAAAAAAAAAAAAAGGCATTAGTAACATCTCCACAAAGCAAGTACACCATAAGATGGACCAAATTTCAGCTCTATTTAATTCAAAATGTATAAAGTTACTTCTTTTTTTGTTTTCAAAGGGGGGCTATTTTTTTACTGAATTGTATTTCTTGTATGCTTTACTAATAAAATTCTTATTCATTCACCAAATGGAATTACAGAATCACTCTATAAGCCATCGGAAAAATCAGAAAATTAAACCAACTTCCTGTGCACCATTACACATTTGTGAAACGCTCACTACACATACGGTGAAAAAAATGGAAAAAGAACATTGGAATTTGGAAAACTGTAGCGAAACATACTTCGCGATGAATTGCATGAACAGATAGAATTTCACTTCGAATTACAAGCAGTAATTATTTTCTTAAGTCAGAAAACTTTATAGAAGATACAAGAAGCACAACTCACCATAATGCTGTGGAGATTCGAGAAATGTTGCTGTTTGCTAACAACTTCTAAAATGATTGTAGAATAACTAAATGGGTTATGTCTGACCCGTTTATACATCTTGGATCGGTTTCGAAGCGGTTAAATGGGTCAACTTTTCACTAATTAGGTTGGAAAAGTAAATTTATGAGATGAAAAAAGAAATTTATATTTTTGTAAATGAGATTTTCGAAACAGAAATAAGAATATATAAGAAATACAGAAGACTTGGAGAGTATGCAAACATATTGTTTTTAATGTATTAGATTTGAATAATATTTTTTTAGCTAGGTTAAAGTTATTACATTTCTCATATGTGAGTATAATGGTTGGCTAAACTTATAGCCTATTTGGTCAAACTTTTAAAATAAACTTATTTTGAAAAATATTTTTTGTCAAAGTACTTTCGGTGATAAACAGTTCGTGTTTGTCTAATTAATTTGAAAGCATTTTTGAGCAACAATTAGTGTTTGGCCAAACTGTAAGAAAGTGTCTCTAAATATATTTTTCTCAAAAAAGTGTTTCGGGAGAAATTATTTTTTTCTGCTTCTCCAAAGTAACTTCTGCTTCTACTCAAAAATATTTTTTTCTAAAAACTTGCCAAACAATTTAAGTTTAGAAAAAAGGTACTTTAAAATAAAAACTTTTAACCTTTAAGAAACTTGGTCAAAGATGCTACTATTATTTAAGCAATGAATGGCAGAATGCTTCGATTTTTAAATAATTTATTATACAAATATTTTTATACCACTAACATTAGTGTAGGAATTTTAATATAGGGAATCATACATAAATGTCCCAAATAAATCCTAACTACCAACTTCTAGACATTAATCATAGACTTATCAAAACTAGTCAAGCACATATAAGAATTAAAAACCTAAACAAAATAAAGTTCTTTCTCTTCAAGAATTACACGCAAAGATCTCCTTCCATATTTTTAAGTGTGATCAGCAACATTATATACAAGACAGAAAGGGAATTCATGGATAAGGTAAACAAGGTGATGAAATACAAAAAAGTAATATACAAGATTCCAAAACTTAAGCAAAAAGGACATTTTTCAATGGGTATAGTTGAAATATACTTAAAATGTATAGATGAGTCAATGTACAAAATTTGAAAAAGATTAGAGGTGATTTGGGCTGATTTTGGTAGCGAAATTCATAATTAAAGTACATCGAGTTCAAAAAATACTTTTGCGACACATGTATCATGTATGTATCACGCACACAGATATACATGGATACATGTGCTACACATTTGATACAAATATTATACATATGTGATACACAAATAATATATGATGTGATACACATATAATTTTTTTCATGTTCATCTTGTACTTTGAATTTTCAATTCAAACCACCTCAAAACTCTATCAAATCATCCCAAAATTGTGATTCAAGCTTCTTAAGATGTACTCAATCAACTCTAATAAAATCCATTAAAAAGAAAGAAAAAGTTTGATCTTTGTTGGCTACAATAGCTAATTAGCTAATATTAGTAATATTTGACTAATATTAGTAATATTTTATGAATTAACCAATTGTTATAATAAACTACTTATAAATGGACATACTTGTTTGATCACGCCTAACTCTAGTCCTAAAAAGGATAAGTGGTCGCTGCAAATATAATCCGGTCTATGAGTCTGGAGTCGAATTCCACGGGAACTAAGGTTTCGACATAATTGTTCAATATCGCTAGGAAGACAAGCCCGAATAAATTTCTAAGTTATAAAGATTAAGATTCTTATATCTAACTAATTAACTAAGAAACTTAAGCAGTTAATTAACAACTAAAGATACTAAGCGTTGGAGACTAAATTTAGGAGGTCTAGAGTTATGATTTCCCGAATTGTCGGAATCATTCCCGCTATGTTACCTACAATTTTGCATATGTATTCTCTATTGATCGTGAGCACTTTACGTGCCGTAATTCTTTCTCGAGCAACTACAATAATTTATTAGACATATTCTCTCGAACTACGCTAGTTGCCTTTATCTAACCGCTCACTACGACCACATCAAGGCTTTGTTATTTCTAAACCTACCTTTAAACCCACTATATTGATCTCTCATATACGTTAGGAGTGACGTTGTTCAACAACAACCTAAATATATATTCTTTCTCAAGAAACACATAATAAATAGGCACAGTCAATCGATGGTTATTCAATCAACTGAAATAAGCACGTAGTTGAACAAATAGACAAATTCAAAGGTTAAACTATATTAAGACATAACAAAATTCATCCTCCAAGAGGTTCCATCAAAACCCTAGATAACAAATTAGTTACTCATAATAGTATGTAAAACTACAATACTAAAATTCATAACCAACAATGAAAATAGGAAGAAGAAAGTGAGAAACTTATATAAGAATTCTCCGCCCTGCTCCTGTTGTGTTCTTGCTTCCATAGGTCGAATCTCCAGTCTCCTTAGCCTCCTTAGGTCTAAATTATCTCAAAAGTATGTCAAAAGTTCTCAAAATACAGTTTTTCTATGTATATATACCAAGTAGGGTCGAGCCCAAATAATTATACTTTCTCCTACGCGAAAAATGACACTTTTCCAGGTCAGGACATCCGCAGCCACGGATTCAACCGCATTCAGCCGCCCAGTGTTCTGCCTCACATTCGAGGCCAAATCCGCGGCTTCAGACTTGTCGCGCATTTTTTCACCCTGTTCTATTTGGAATTTGGAAAAACATAAAACATGAAAGTTGTAGCCCTTTGAGTTAGCTTTCACAAAATATATTGTTCAGCCCAAATGAATTTCTGAGAAAAAAGTTATGTGTATTTTACTATACAGCGCGTAATATGTCTACTTGATTCTTCGTTCGTTCTTAACTATCAAATTTGATCCCCGAACACAATCCTGGCTTAATTCCTTGGACTTTTACTCAGACTTCAAAGATCTAAATCACTTGAATTCATTCTATAACATCTACATAGTTCAGAATCACTCCTACAAAGCATAAAACACACAATTAGTTTAAAACACTAGCGATTAAAGCTCAAACTCAATTAAAGTCCAGTAAATTAGAGTGTAATAAGCGACTAAAATATGTAATTATAGCATATCATCAACACCCCACTTAAATAATTGATTGTCCTCGAGCAATCAAACTACATTTTGTATACACACGACCTTTTTAAACAATTCTCCTAACTCATCACACCATGAATACTTAAAATAGACTAAGCACAAAAGCGTAACATCTTCACCTCAAGATTTGACTTACAAGTATCACGCATTATTCACAACTCACCCACTTACTCTAACATTGAAGTCAGTGACATTACATTTCCTTCATGAATCAAATGTCCCCACATAACAAAAGAGAGTAGTTTCACACATTAAAATTTAAGAACACTTAGGAACTCAAGATATAAAGAATCCACTCACTCTCAGAAATAACAAATTACTATGCCACAAAAGATGCACCATAGGCTTTCCCGTAGTGTACTACTCTACTAATCGAGTTCTTCGATCTAGGATCACGTAAGACTTTATTTGGTTGTAATGTAGGCTGCGGGACGGGTAAGATACATTTAAATATAAGAGTGACTACACCTCCCTAAGCACTTTAATCATATACTTTAACATTCAAACTCGTACTCATGTCAAACCAAACTCCACATTCACACAAAAGAATATTACCCCATACTTCTTTAAGCACAATTACATCAAGAGTCACCATTTATCAAGGAATATTTTTTTCGCAGCAATACAACTATTTTTTTTCTTTTTTTTCAATTTAAGTGGCTCTTACTTTTTTAAAACAGTGCACATTTCTCCTTATTTTATTAGTTCCACCAAACCAACCACCCCACTTTAACTTTTACACCGCTCATAACAATCCAAGTGCTCATGAGAAGTTAGAAAGTTCAAATAGATGGTTAATCCAAACAAATGGGTAAGGCTTGTAATGTGGTTGCCAAAGAAACAGGATTACAGGTTCAAATGGGTTAACTATGATACATAACAATTATGCGGGTAAAATATACATATCTGGCTCAACAAAGAAATGTCTATATCACGTTCAAGACAGAACAAAACTACTGTTTCGCTTTGCAAATACACAGGGCAAGTTTTGGGCATCAAATGAAATACGCAGAATAACACCCAAACCTCAATCAAATGGCACATAACTCACTCAAGATTTGATTCATCAAGACACTCTAGTCAAAGCAGTAAGCAAAGTTAAGCTTATACAATTTAAGGTACTTATACAAGAGTCAGAAAATGAGCCTAAGTGTCACAATCTTAGTACTTACTATTCTCGAGGCATAACAAAGTCAAGAGATATTTCTTCAATTCAACGGCTCCTACTCTTAAAAAAATAAAACTAACTACACCCGATTCAAATAAAACCCTTGAAAAAGAACTGTGACATAAAGAAAACCAAGGGGGAATTGCTACACCACCTAACAAAATAAATCTTTTTTGTCTTTTTTCCTTTCGACTTATATCCCTCAAGAAAATTGTCTAATAGATCCATCGTCGGGAAAAGTCTAATCTTTTCTATTTTTGTAAAAAGAAAATATTCAAATAAACTAACACAATTGAAATAGCATAGAAAGTCACCCAGACAATCTCCTCACCCCCACACTTAAAATTGTGCATTGTCTCCAATGCACACCCATACATATAAGAGGGTAAAAGAAACTACCTGGAAGGCCAAAGGCAGAAGCACTAGCATCTCATGGGGTACTCAGACTTCTTCCATGCCTGATCTTTCGTGCAGGTACCTCACACTTAGTTCCAACCATTTGGTTTGATGTCGCATCCTTCCAACGGCTTTGCATTCTATGCTCCTAAAAATCAAAAATCGACACTACAAGAATAATATAATAATAAAAAATAAACTAAAAAAAAATTAAAGCTGGGTTGCCTCCCAACAAGCGCTTGATTTACGTCGCAGCACGACGCGAATCACGTTTTGCCTCCACCTCGAGCTTATGAATTGAACCCCAATTTGGCATCAAGTTTTCGTGTATGCTCTAGGGGTGGAGGAAAAAATCTAATTGGCCCAAGCAACCATTGTACTATTCTACGCTTATTGGTTTTTAGATGAGGTATGTAGTCCTGTCTTTCTAGCAAGAAAAGTTCCAGAACGTGGGCACCTTGTTCCTCATTCCTTGACTTCTCAATTGGCTCGGAAGACTCTATTTCAATATCGTCATCCAAGCACAATGTAGAAAAATATTTGGAGTGAGGACCAATGCGCTCACACACATACACTTCTGGACTTTCAGCATCCTCAACATCAATGATACTAGAGTCAACAAAATTTATATCCTCAATGTCCTTGACTGACTCTAGTCTGACTTCTTCAACATCGACATCTTCAAATTGTAGCTGGCTAGGTTGTTGATGTTCTTCTCTTACCTCCTCGATTAGCACCTCAGGTTCACGCTCTCCTTGCCTCATATCCCCAAAATTGTCTTGTTGAGCATTAAAAGCTTCAACCACTTGACTCACTTGAGCCTCCAAGTTGTGAATAGTTGCCTCTTGCCTTTTCATCTGCAATTGTTTCTCATTATTTTGTTCCACAAGGCTCGTAGCATATACTTGATCTCTTTCAGGTCATCATCCCTAGGTTCTTTGTTCCTATTATAGTAAGGGTTGGGGGAGAATAATAAATATAAGTACAACCATGAAATTGACCATCTCGACTACCACACATTCCGCACATAAGATTGAGTTGGTGCACATAACTGGTTCTCGAAAATATTTGGATAATTTTTTCACAGGTGGTTTTCTCCAAAATATGTATAAGGAGGATTAAAAGTAGAATTACCAACATCAAAATTCTCATAATTACAAGATGTCATGTCTCTCAAATCAACAAGTAAAAAAATCAAATACAAAAAAAAAAAAAGTTCAAACTTGAAACCTAGAAATATGTACACCTACGGCTACACCGTTAATTCCTGGAAACGACGCCAAAATTTTACACCCAACTCTTGTCCTAAAAAGGATAAGTGGTCACTGCAAATATAATCCGGTCTATGAGTCCGGAGTCGAATCACACAGAAAACTAATATTTCGCCATAATTGTTCAATATCGCTAAGAAGACAAGCTCGAATAAATTTCTAAGTTATAAAAATTAAGATTCTTATATCTAACTAATTCACTAAGAAACTAAAGCAGTAAATTAACAATTAAAGATACTACGGGTTGGAGACTAAATTTAGGAGGTCTAAAGTTATGATTTTCCCAATTGTCAGAATCATTCCCGCTATGTTACCTACAATTTAGCCTCCGTATTCTATTGATCGTGAGCACTTTAGGTGTCGTAATTCTCTCTCGAACAGCTACAAAAATTTACTAGACACATTCTCTCGAACTACGCTAGTTGCATGATTGGCGCCTACATATACCACTAAAAAGAGCAAGGCAGGGGTCAATGCAGCTTTTACCCGAACGAGTCGGGATCGATATCCAAAGGGGGCTATATATGTTGGAGTCGAGTGTCTAAGTGATCTAGTAGCGTGTTGTATTCTTAATTACACTTCTCATAAAAAAAGGGTTTGCAATTATACTATGGTTTTAACCTAATTGATATTACGAACTAGCTAACTAATTTCTTTTTGAAGGTTTTCTTAATTGATAAAGGGACTAGGTTTGTGATTTCCTCCTAGGTGAGCAATTAACGGCTCTAGAATCTAGAATGACATTGTGAAATGGGGATTAATGGCATAACCTCATGCTAATGCACTCACCCACTACCTCTCGGTAATATGGGTAACTTTGCCCAAATCGGCTTTCTCAAGCACAATTGGGTGTTTTCCATGAACCGCACGAATTGGTTCAAATCAGGTGTAGCTATCTCTAGCATCCACCCTTTTACTGGGGCTATCAACCTCTTGAGCTCACCCCAATGTTTTGTTAGCTTAGTTACCTAGACTTGGGTCATCTTTCTCAAGAGTGACCCTAGTCATAAAGGCTTGACATAGCGTTTGCAACCACTAAATCTAAGATTTATGCACAAATTAAGCTAAATACCAAACACCCATACAAATAATCATTCTAAAATTGAAAACCCATTAAGTACCCACACTAGGGTTGGGTCACAACCCTAGCTAATGGGTCTAACTACTCATGAATGAAGAAGAAACACAAGTAGAAGATGAATTTAAGCTTATAATTGTAAGTTACAAGATAATAATGGAAGAACTAATGTTAAAGCTAAGCTAAAATAACCCACAAATAGTTACAAGTACTGTTCATGTGCTCCTAAAACGGTTGATGCCCTAAAAATGAATAAAAGATCTATTTATACATGGCTGAAAATACTAGACAAAAATGCCCCTACGGAGAATCCGCTCCCAGCGTATTTATGAGCGCTGGGGCGAAGAGACTTTCGCTGCAGCGGATTAATGACCACTACAGCGGTTCTGCATTTTCTAATTTTCTGATTCTTCACTTCACGCCCAGCAGAATACTGAAACGCTGCAACGGTGGCTGGAGCGCAGTAGCGGAATAATACCGTTGACCGCAGAATCATGAAATCCCATCTTTTCCAACTCTCTGAAGCTTTCCAACCGCGTCCAGCGGATAATTGAGCGCGACAGCGTTAGAAGAACCGATGCAGCGTAATAGTGGCACGGACAACGCTTTGGATAGCCTTGAAAGATCAACTCTCTGAAGTTTGTGTGGCAGCAAATGGAATTCCGTTGCAGCGAAGAGTCAACCGCTGCAGCGGAAAAGTGGATGCCGCAGCGGCTAAAATGGCCTTGAAGGATCAGCTCTCTGAAGTTTGCGTGGCAGCAAAGGGAAATCCGCTACAACGGAAATATGAGTTCTGCAACGGTTTAACTGGGTCCTGGGATTTTTGCAAGTTTTGCTTCTTTGTGAGGTTTTTTGAATCAGTATCTGCAAATCCATTCAGTTCCTGCCATTCAAACCACGTGCATCAAAATGTGGGGTTAATTTGGCCAATTGTTGCCTAAAAAACTGAACAAAAAAGGAGTAAATAGTAGTACAAACCACTAGTTATCAACTCCCCCAAACTTAAGGCTTTGATTGTCCTCAAGAAAACAAAATAACTCCCACCTCCGTAACAAGAAAAGATAAAGTATTTCAGCCATTGAGATGTGCTTCATCAAGCTTCAATTGGGACTAATGACTATCCTCAACACAAATGAATTATTGACAAACTTATGCCATGATTTTCTAGCACACTAGATCTAATGTGACACCTGTTGATACCCAATTTTTCTCAAATTATTTAAAAATTTTCATATACACCTTCAAAATTACTTTTTATAAAAACTAGTATTTTCCATAATTTTCCATATTTTTATCGATATATATTTTCTAATTTTATTCAGTACTTTACATCTAATAATTATTCATAAATTACATTACAAATAATTTCAAAATATCTCCTAACTCAATATATCATTTTTAATCCTATTAGGATTTAACTATTTCACAAATTAGCCAATCTGGCATTATTTGGCCATAATTACAATAATTTTGTAATTATAGCCTAATTGTACATTTTTATACTATTTTAATTCAATAATCCATCATTTTTTATTTTTAATACTAGTCAATTACCTTAATTTTAATTATTTAACCTTAATTTCATTTTATCTAATTATTGGCTTTTTTTATTAATTATCTATCTATTTAATTGGGTGTTTAATAATTAGCCCCTCCTATTTAAATCCTAGCCTAATTAACCTGACCCCAACCCAATTGAGACCAGCCCAATACCCAATCCAAATTAGCCCAAAGTACCAAGCCCAATTGCTAAGCTTACCCGACCCAATCCCACTTTTGATCTGGATCGTTGATTAATTTTAATCAACGGACCAGATCCATTCTTTCCTAATTAAGCCCCAACGACTACCCCACCCCCCATATCATTCATTCCCCTCTCATTCATCTCTCTACTCTCACTCTATCTCTGATTCTCTCTAGAACCTTCTCATCTCCTCCTCTCCGATGGGCACTATCCAGCTTCTCCGGCCATTTCCCTCGTCGGAAATCATGACCTCTCATCATCTCCTGGCCCCTTCTTCACCCCATGCCGGTTTGATGCTACCCTAATGTTCTCATGTGAACCTGGAGCGGTTCAAATCCTCTCATGGTCCTTCATGCCATTTTCCGGCCACCTCCGGCGTTTGAGTAAGATCTATGACTTTTCCACCTTAAGTCGGTGACATTTTTAAGGTTGTTTTCTCTGGGTTCTCTGAAACCCTAACACCTAAGATTTTCCAATTTTTCTTTAGATCTGTTTTAGATCTATGAATGTTATGAGTTCATTGTTGTTTTCCCCAAAGATTCTCCGATTTTTCCTAAAATAGCTCTTCATTTCAAACTAATGTTTCATGATCCCTTTTTAAAATGATTTTCTCTATGAATTTTAGTATTATCCTAAGGTTTCTACTATATTTTAATGATTTATTTTAAGCTTCTCCTCTATTCGAGTTACTATGTTGAAAACCCTATTTTTTTCTTAAGGTTCTGAGTTCGTCTTTGGTACTGTGTTCAATTAATCTGTATATTCCTTATGAATGTTCTACGATTCTGTGATTTTTCCCTATGTTTTCCTGCCTATTATGTGATTCTACTTTGTTTTTGTTCATCACTATTGCTGAAACCTCACTTCTCCTACTTGTATTAACATATACTCCATTAAATTAGGCCATGCTCTATGTGAATTCTTCACTTATGTGGTTTTACCCTATGTTTGCTTATTAGGGTTTCTGAATTTCGAGTTCATTCTGTTTGTTCTCATAAGCTTGTGCTAATTTCTCCTAAATTAGTATTGTTCTCTATTTGCGGGTCTTCGAATCCCTGTGATTGGTTCTTCATTGATCTTGTATTATATTCTATACTGATTCTTGAGATATTTCTTTAATCAAGGTTGGTTTCCTGTTTATCCTTGCCTATAGCATGTTACCCCGCTCATGTGTGATATTCTCCTTGAATCAATAATTTTGTGCATGTCCTTTATAATCATGTATTGATTTGAATTGCTTGTGAGATGTTTTTCCCTAATTAAGACTGATTCCTTTTGATTTTAGTTTCATCCGTGATTCTTGGGCTAATTTCCAGAACTAATTTATATTTTTTACCATATAAACACGTTCATTATGTATTTTCCTTACTTGAAATATTGTGTACTTAACCTTTATTACATGCCATATTCTTTACTACTCCTATTATGGTGGAATCAGCCTTCTAAGTTATTCTTTATTTATTTGATACAATTTATACCTGTTTGAATCATAACTCCCTAATTGAAGGGACTCCGGACCTCTGATTGATTTTGATTGGTACTGTTTCTATAATTATGTTATTCCCTACTCATTTTCAAGAGTTATAAATACTATTTCTTTGGTACAAACAAGGACAGACAGAGACACTCATTGCTATGAATTCTCTCTTACTTTCTATACATTCTCTCTTGCTTCTCTTATTGATTACTGGTTACTCAGTCGGTTGAAAGCCAAGAACTGAGTAACTCATTACTGCTCTACTGCTCTGCATACTACTGTGATATTTCTCTATTCTCCTGTACACTACTGTTCTATTCTCTCACTCTTTACGGGTATGTCCTCCATTTGATTTCTAGCATCCAAAACAAACATGTTTATGTTCGCATTGGACTTTCCCTTATTTCTTTATGCTTCCACTTGTTTTTCTATTGCTTACCCTATAACTAGCATATCTACTCTGTTTATATGATCCCCCTTCCCTTTATTTAAGCATGTTACTGCTTCCCCTATTAGTTTACTACCATTTTTGCACCATTCCCTAACCCCAGTACATTATCAGCATGTATGCATGACCCCCTTTAGTTACTGAGTAATCCTGAGCCCTTTCCCTAAATTTGATATGTGAACCTGTTTGACATTCAAGCTCCTGGCCTGAACCCCCTTGTGATGAAATGTGCTGTGACTATTGAGTCTTGAAATGCCTTTCTCTAATGTCTACCTATGTGCAAATATGATCTTACATGTTGAACTACTTGTCCCCATTGTCCTCTGCCCCTGTTTGTGTTTGTTTCCCTGATCTATGTGTGTTATTCTGAGTCTGATACTGTCTTATTCTTTCTCTCTCAAAATTGTTTTCAATAAGAATTAAAACTCTTTTTTTTCTTCAAGAACTGATTCTAAATTGATCACTTTTCAAAATGTTTTTCTCCAACTTAACTCTTTCAAAACTATGTCAAGCACTCTCACTCAACTCTTAGACCCGTTAAGTTCTGCCCCTTAGTGTGAGCACTACTTTGGGACCCCTGAGCTCCCTCTGAACTTTGACACACTAAGGCTGGCTCTTCCACACTGCACTTACTGTATCTTGGCTATGAAATCTAGGTGTGAGCACTACCCATGATCCCTTGAGATCCTTAGGGAACTCTAACACACCCGGATTGTGAAAAGATTGTGAAACAATACATGGCATTGAGGACCTGGAGACTTGGGCCTATTATGAAGGCTCCCTATAGTTAACTTCTTATTTTCTTATTTTCAGTTATGTAATTCATATTCAGTGGCCTGTAATAATTATTTGTAAAAACTCTTTAGGGATGGATAGTGAAAAGGGAGGGGTACTACGCATGCTATAATTATTGAAGGGTAGAAAACATGTCCTTAGGTTTATACTCTTGATTGCGCAATAGAAACATGTTTAGGATTCATGCATGCATCAGAAGTCATGTCTATTGTTTTTCAGCATATGCATTCTTATATCGCTTATAATCTTCTATGTTAAAACATGCTAATAATTAGTACTTTGCCATACGCTGCCATGTACACTTAGAAATCCTGTTTATAGGATAAATAACGACAACAAAACTACTGTTATGTGATTCTGTGCATGTTCTGAAATATAATCTAGAAATCCTGCCTTAGGATAAATGTGTTAACAAAACTGCAATCATGTCTCATCATGCCTACGCACTTAGAGATCTTGTTTCTAGGTAAACAATATTAATAATTATCACCCATGTTATTCATGAAACTATGCACAATACTGTGATTCTATAAGAATTTAGAGATACTGTCTTAGCGACTGCATAAGCATCATTATGCATTATATAACATATTATAGGGTAACATTCATTTATCCATACTTAGTCTAAATATAGATACATGAAATAATCATCCTGTTCTAATAAACTGATAACTAAATCTCTGAACATCTGCAACACCTAGAATTGCATGCCATTAGGTATAACGACCTGAACTTGTTATCAACTCTGAGTACTACTGCACGCCTAGGCAAGCCTTAGTTAATCAACTTTGAATTAAAACCAGAACTGTCTTTATGCTTGTGTTTAACTGTCAATATGTTAAAATCAGTAGGCAAGCCTGATTAGGACTCCCTCTCTGAATTATGTAATAAATCTGAATATGTTATTATCACTTAGACATCATGTTTAGGATCTAAATCTGGACCTCAGTTGTGTATGAGACATGCTGCTTATGTGCACTATTTGTGGAGTTCTTTGAGCCTTTGTTTCCTGTTTATGTGCAATCCCTTATCTGCAGTCCTACTTGTTTATTACATGTCGCCCTAGCAATTTTATCTTTAAAACCCGAGGGTCTACCTAGAACTCCCATTTTAGGATAGAAGTCCTAGTTCCTCTGGGAATGATAGGCAAGGGACGGGTAACAACATGCAATAGAGGTCATGACCAACACACGCTTTAGTTACCTTCACGGGGTGGGAGAGGGTAGATATGGACATGATGACCGGTGTGCTAATACCACATGTAGCCGCTCTTTGAGGAGTGTCATACCGGGTATTGAATTGATGTGATCCATATTATAAACAAACCTAGGACATCCCTTTACTTTTTTTTAATAAATATGCTTAGATTGTAATTCTTTTCAAAAGCTAGTTCTTCATTTAATTGTCTTCTCAAATATCGGGAACCACACTTGTGGATCCTGAGGGGTGCCTAACACCTTCCCATTAGGATAATTTTCCCTTACCCTGTCTCTGGTTATCAACTTAGTTATAAATGAACCCCTTTGGTGCCCTAACTCACCTTAAAATCGTTAGGTGGCGACTCTTAAAAACTCAAAAACCCCTTTCCCAAAAGGAACGAGTTATCTCAACCAAATTTCATAAACCCCGGACTCCGCGAGGAAAAAGGGGTAGGGGGGGGGGGCGACAGCATGACGACTCTGCTGGGGATTATAGGCTTTTACCATTTCAAACTACTTTGAGGATTTGTGCCTTTACTTTATTAATATTTTGCACTCTTTCATTTTCCCATTTTATGTGCAATTAGTTGTTTCTTTCAAGTATTATTATTCCGCAAAAAAAAATACTGACATGTTTCTTTGTTTCCCTTTGTAACCGCTTTAAATCATAACTATTGTATTTACCGCTTTCTTAACATGCAAATACATGGCAACATGCTTTTAATGCGTATTATTGCATAATCATGCTCAACATTCATACTCCACTCGTGCCAAACAAAATACTATAGCAACGCTTGATGAGTGGTTGCGCCCTTCCTATATTATTACCCCCTAAATTTGGAAAGCTTATTTGCAGTAAAACTAGTCAATCAGAGGTGCAGTCGACGGTTCCATGCCTTTCCCCCTTGAGTTGTCCGCTCAAGGGTACCAGTCTAAAACCCCATATAAGCCTTACTCTGTTATGCATCATGGTCAAACCTAACTAGGCTAAAGTGTTGTCCGCACAATAGCTTTTAAGATAGCCTTGTCCAAAAGTCCACTGGGTTTCCCTAAACCCGAACGGACATCATCACGTTCTGTGCATTTATTTGGAGAACTAAATGCTTCATGCTAATTGTTGATGTTAAATAGTCGAGTCTTGTGGGGGTAAGGGCCTAACCTTGTTTGCCTTGAAGAAATATGAGGCACGAAGTCCCCAGATTTGGCATGGTCTCCAATATCCACCCAAGATTGCTGAGTTGGTGGGAAGATTTACATTCTAGTGACAAAACTCTCGTCAGAAAATATTTGGTCAATCTACCATCTCTCCTGGAGATCCATCCTAATAACATGATAATAGAGGCTGCTTCCCTGTTCTGGGATTGTGAAAGGGCCATGTTCCGCTTTGGGGATATTGAAATGACACCTTTGCTAGAGGAGATAGGAGGACTGGCCGGTCTGGCGTGGGAAACCCCGGGTTTGCTAATGCTCGAGAACCACACAAGCAAGGGCTTCCTTAAACTGATGGGTCTGAAGAAGAATGCAGAATTTGTATGCTTAAAAGAATCATACATCCCTTTTGACTACCTGTACAAAAGGTACGGTCACAACAAATCATACCGTACCTACCATGACGAGTTTGCCATCACATCCTTGGGACACATCCATCGCAGAGTATTTGTTTTCATGTTTTGCTTCCTGGGTCTAATCGTGTTTCCCATGAAGAAAGAAAGAATCCATACCATGCTGGCTATGGTAACCAAGACCCTAATGGACGGGATTGGTGGGCAGACTTTCAGCATTGTAGCCATGCTCATTGCAGACATATACCGAGCCTTGGAGAAGTGTCAACGAGGAGCGAGACACTTCGAAGGCTGCAATCTACTACTTCAGCTTTGGCTCATGGAACATCTCCAAAAGGGATAATACCATCAAGAAATTCATCGAAGGGTCTGGGATGACCATATCGCTTTCCACCATCCAAAGCGAATGAATTACATCCCCGACATGTTCGCTCAGCCCGAGAATGCCAAAGGATGGGTTGAGCTCTTTGATAAGCAGACTGAAGAACATGTTCAATGGATGTTCGAGTGGTTTCTGACAGAAGAGTTCATCGCCCGGTCCAGAGATGCACTGTTCCTGATACTAATTGGTCTAAGAGGAACATACCCTTACGTCCCTCTCCGAATTATGAGACAAGCGGGTAGGAAGCAGGTCATACCCAGGGTAAACAAAATGAGCCATCTTCGAGCTGACTTCCAAAACGATGATAGTCCTCACAAGTGCCAAGCCCAGCACATGTGGCATTGCAAGATCGTAATGGAGAAAGTCAGCATTGATCCAGACAGATATCACGTTGGTTGTACCCTTTTCTATTCTGGTTGGTTGGAAAACAATTGGGATGGTCTGGGCAAGCCAGGGTTCGTTCAGGGACACAGGGTTATAGATGAAAAGGCTGAGGCGCAAGTCAAATACAACCAGCTGTGCAAAAGGATCCCTGAATGCGAGAGTGAGCACCGAGAAGTACATGAGAAGCTGATCGAGGAATGGAAAGACATGGCTATCAGTACCAACAAAAGGTTAGGGTATTTGGAGCGAGGCATAGTAAAAATGGAGGAAAAATTTCTCAAAAGGGTTGAAGACTGTCAAAAGGCTGAAGGGACCGAAGGTGGACATCTAGACAGAGCATACCTGTTGCTGGGACTTCGCGAGTTGAGGAAGCTGTTCGGAGGAATCAAGGATGCCGAGTTTGGGGAAGGTCCTTCTGGGACCAAGTAAATAGGAATTTCCTTCTTCGCTTTATTGGTGTAATAAGGCCAACGGCCATTAGTGATTTTATTTCTTCTTGCTTATTTAGTGTCATTCTGGGACTCATCTATTTTTTATCAATTAAATGAGGCATTTAGAACTTTAAGTTCTCCAAATCAATTTGTCGCTAGTCCTACCTCAGCACAAAGAGGTTCCCAAATTAGGACTCGCTTTACATTCCTGCATTATGTGTTTAAATACTGCAATACTTTTCATAATCCTCACTGACTTGGCTACCTTTTGTTTTTGTTTTATTTCTTTATTTATTCCTCTCCCCAAAGGCAAGAACAAAGGAAAGAAGAAAATGGAATATTTAGGCAACATCATAAATGAGAATGTGATTGAACGGGTAGAGGACACTGATGGCCAAGGTATTCAGATCCAGAATGAAACTATGTCGCAGCTGGAACGGAAGTTGTCAATGTTTCAAGAAGAGCTTGATCAGGTTCGAAATCTGGCAAACCCGTCATTCTCCCTCAACGTCCCAGACGTCAACATCCAGAATCCTACACCTCCTTAAAACATCCCAATACAACAAAATCATCCCGCAACTCATCATCACAACACCCCACCAAAGAACCAAACTCTTCCAGCGCAATGCAATGCCTGCCACACTCCAAATAACACTCCACTGCTCATCCCAGAACCTCAGAACTCCACAAATGACCATTTCCACACCCATGTACCAGGACACCATAACAATCCCATCTACGTGGAGACCATGCCACACTACTCTCCACCTATCTCATACACACCTGAGTCTGATGAAAAGGATCCGCTTATGCCGAGGAACTTAGGAAGTTGACCAGTCGGTTTCAAGGCATTGAGGGAATCAAGGGAGTCGAAGGGCTGAATTATGAAGATCTCTGCATACAGCCCGATGTTGAACTGCCCGAGGGGTACAAACCTCCTAAGTTCGAAATGTTTGATGGTGCAAGGGATCCAAGGGTCCATTTGAGGACCTATTGTGAGAAGTTGGTTGGAGTAGGGAAAGATGAAAGAATCTGCATGAAGCTGTTCATGAGGAGATTGAAAGGAGATGCTTTGTCTTGGTACATCAGCCAAGATCCCAAGTAAGTGGTCGAATTGGGTGAGCATGGCATCCGACTTCATGGATGCCAGGTTCAATATAGAGAACACACAAGACGTGTTCTATATTTAGAATTTGAAGAATAAGCCCACGGAGACATTTCGCGAGTATGCTACTCGCTGGAGGTCCGAAGCTGCTAAGGTCAGACCCGCCTTAGAGGAGGAACAAATGAACAAGTTCTCCGTTCGAGCTCAGGACCTGCAGTAATATGAACGGTTGATAGTGATTGAGAACCACAAGTTCTCCGATATTATCAAGTTGGGAGAAAGGATTGAAGAAGGTATTAAAAGTGGCATGGTCACAAGTTTTGAAGCCTTACAAGCTAAAAATAAGGCTTTACAGTCCGGTGGTGTGTCCAAGAAAAGGGACGTGGGAGCCGTGATGGTTGCACAAAGAGCCAAATTCCCACTCAAATACCAAGCTTACCCAACACCTCCACTCACATACCAGCTGACCCCAAATTACCAAGCACCCTCGCCTTCATACCAAGCACCCTCGCCTTCTTACCAAGCTCCACCACGCACTTATCAATATCCACCACCCACATATCAATCTCCTTCACCCAGATACTCCCAACCCGCTCATGTTTACCACACTTACAATTCTCAACCATCCCGTTATCAATCACCTGCTGCACACCAAAACTTCCCTAGACTTCGTCCTAATTTTGATCGCAGACCTCCAAAATAGTATACCGCCATCGCTGAACCCATAGACCAGATATATGAGAAGCTCAAAGCTGCTGGTTATGTCACCCCTATCCCGGATGCAACCTCTAAGAATCCTTCTTAGTGGGTTAACCCAAACAAATACTGTGCATACCACTCCGGCATGAAAGGGCACATATGTCGCTCTTTGAAAGACAAGATACAGTCTTTGATTGATAACAAGATCATTGTGGCAAAGGAACTCGCTCCCAACGTCCGCAACAATCCTCTGCCAGACCATAAGGGTCAAGTTATCCACATGATTGAAATAAAAGATGAGTGGGATCCCGATGGATCGATCGGGTTAATCGCAGAAGGCGATGACCCAAAGAAACCAGCAATTACTCTCAATCCAATCATAGTCCAGATCCAACCGTCTGAGGACGATGAGGTGAATATGTCTATACCTTTTGAGTTTGAAGAAGCACCGCCCACAAAAATACCGGTACAAATTGAGGTTGAATTCGTGTCTCCGGCAAATGCACCCGCATCATTTAAGGTTGCAGTCTTGCCACCCAAGGCACATGTTCCTTTCGAAGTAAGGATAGCCGCGCCGATCACAGTGGTGATGTCAACCACACCACTCTCTTATACAAATGATGTACCCTGGGACTAAACAGCCGAGGCGAGAAGAAAGGGCAAGGTCAAGACTGAAGAAGATGTCGCAGCACAAGGTATGACAAGAACTGGTAGAGTCTATACCCCTGAGCATCTGGCCGAATCTAGCAAGCAGGTTTCTAATCGGCCTCCCGTTATTGAGACAAGTCCGGAAGACCTTTGGAGGAAAGTACAGGACAAGGAGTATTCGATCATAGACCAGTTGAACAAGACGCCAGAACAAATATCCATTCTTTATTTGCTGCAGAACTCTGAGACGCATAGGAATGCTTTGTTGAAAGTGTTGAATGAAGCATATGTGTCGAACAATATTACTAGTGAGGAAATGGCCAATATGGTAGGCCAAGTGCTGGAAAGTCACAAGATCACCTTTCACGAGGAAGAGCTGCCATCTGAAGGGTTGGGTCACAAAAAGACACTGTACATCATTGTGCAGTGTGAGGATTATTTCATCACCAGAATTTTGATCGACGGAGGATCCAGTCTTAACATCTGTCCGCTGATAACACTCAAGAAATTGGGTAAAGGGCTGCATGAGATAAGGGATGGATCAATTAATGTGAAAACTTTCGATGGTTCCCAAAGGTCCACCATTGGTGAAATTAACCTATGCCTGCAAATGGGACCAACTTGGTTCGAGGTCGATTTCCAGGTAATAGATGTGCCAGCCTCCTACAACCTGCTATTGGGACGTCCGTGGATACATGCTGCTAGGGCCGTGGCATCAACGCTCCATCAGGCAGTGAAGTTTGAATGTAATCACCAGGAAGTGATCATTCATGGCGACGGTAGCAACCCTATCTACAATCGCCAAACCATTCCGACAATCGATGGAAGAAGGGAGCTAGGTGGAGAAACTTACCACCATATTGAACGGGTCAATGCTATCGACAAAGACAAATGGTGGGATAGAAAGATCGCAAGTATGATGAATTGGCGAGGGTACGATCCAGGTAAAGGGCTCGACAAGAACCTTCAAGGAATCTCCAAACCCATCAAGCTCAAGAAACATGGCACCACTTTTGGTTTGGGATACAAGTACACTTGGGAAGAATTCAAAAGTTGGTCGCCACCATGGTGCGGTCCTTATTACCCTTTGGAACAGCCAATACCACATATGGAGCAGACCTTTGAACATGCCAGCATTATCTATGGGTCAGAGGAAGAAGAAGCACTTGCAACACTGAGGAACTTGTTTCTGGAAGACGACAACATGGACTGTTGTGTTATCTCGAGGAGGAGGGGGAGGAAGGCCCTTCCATACAGGCTTTGAATATAGGGGCATATCTCAAGAACTGGACCATCAGGAAAACCAAAGCCCGGCGAGCCTCGGGGTAGCAAGGCTAAAACAAGCATTATTCATCACTTTCCTTTGCTAATGATTTTTTTTTCAAATAATTTCCTGCAATAAGATCTTCAATGTTCAAAATAATTATTCAATTTATCAAAAGCATTTTAATTTTTCTTACGAATAAATATTTATTGCTATTATTTTTCTCTCATTACTTTACCTATACAACATTACTATTACTTGTCTTGATGAACCGATGACTGTGACATGCAACGAGACAACGCAACAAACGAACATTAATTCAGAAGAAGATGATGTACCCGACGAGATTATCAAAGAGGTTGAGAATTTTGAGAACAGACCTAAGTCCAACCTGGACAGGACCGAAGTTATCAACCTGGGAGATTCAGAAAACGTCAAAAAGACTCGAATCAGCATTCACTTGTCGCCATCAGAGAAGAAGGAATACACAAAATTTCTAAAGGAGTATGAGGACATATTCGCCTGGTCGTACAACGACATGACTTGCCTGACTACGTCTATTGTGGCTCAAAAACTGCCAACCAATCCAATGTGTCCATCGGTAAAGCAAAACCTCAGAAAGTTCAAACCTGACATAAGCTTGAAAATCAAAGAAGAAGTCACCAAGCAGATCAACGCTAAGGTTCTCCGGGTTGTGGAGTATCCAACATGGTTAGCTAACGTCGTGCCAATTCCAAAGAAAGATGGGAAAGTCAGAGTATGTGTCAACTACCGGGATCTCAACCGGGCCAGTCCAAAAGACAACTTCCCTTTGCCAAACATACATATCCTGATTGACAATTGCGCCAAGTATGAGCTACAATCATTCATGGATTTCTTCGTTGGCTACCATCAGATCTGGATGGATGAGGACGATGTTGAGAAAACGGCTTTCATTACGCCGTGGGGAGTATACTGTTACAAGATGATGCCATTCGGCCTGAAGAACGCAGGGGCCACCTACATGAAGGCTATGACCACTATCTTCCACGATATGATACACAAGGAGATTGAGGTATATGTGGATGATGTTATTATCAAATCCAAGAAATCCACTGATCACATAACATACTTGAGTAAGTTCTTTAATCGGTTGTGGAAATACAACCTGAAACTGAATCTCATGAAGTGTGCATTCGGGGTTCCTGCTGGGAAGTTGCTCGGGTTCATTGTCAGCCGCCGATGGATAAAACTGGATCCGTCAAAGGTCAAATCCATCTAGGAATTACCACCGCCAAGGAATAAGAAAGATGTGATGAGCTTCTTGGCAAGGCTTAACTACATCACTCGATTCATAACATAGTCTACAGTCATCTATGAGCCAATCTTCAAGATGCTGAAGAAGGATGCTGCAACCAAATGGACCGATGATTGCCAAAAGGCTTTTGACAGAATTAAAGAGTATTTGTCAACACCAACAGTCTTAGTACCCCCTGATCTAGGTAGACCCTTATTACTCTACCTTGTAGTGTTAGATGGAGCTTTCGGCTGCGTTCTGGGGAAGCACGACGAAATAGGAAGGAAGGAGCAAGCTATTTATTATCTCAACAAGAAGTTCACTCCGTACGAGGCTCGTTATTCTCTATTGGAATGCACATGTGTGCTCTGACGTGGGTGGCTCAGAAGCTGAGGCATTACTTTTGTGCCTACACCACATATCTCATATCAAGGATGGATCCCTTGAAGTACATCTTTCAGAAGCCCATGCCCACTGGCAAGCTAGCCAAGTGGCAAATCCTGTTGAGTGAGTTCGACATTGTTTTTGTAACTCAGAAAGCAGTCAAGGGACAAGCATTGGCAGACCATCTTGCTGAGAACCCCGTGGACGGAGAATACTGATCACGCTCAACTATGTCTTATAGAAAGACTAAACGGGCGCTGCAAATATAATCCGGGGTATTATTCCCAAAGTCAATCCCACAGGGAATTTACGTATCAATCAAGCCTTCAGAATACACAACTTTTACTTAATCAATTTTCTCAAGACTTTT
>ML395927.1:12734-28368 GCA_005239525.1 Nicotiana knightiana | reverse complement strand
CAACGGGTTCCACCAAAATCTTAGATTAAATAAGTTAGCTACTCATGCTCATAATAATCAACTCTAAAATAACTTGCATAATTAAACTACAAAGTAATGAATAAAAGCTGTAAAAATCAATATTTTGCTTCTCTGAGTAGTATTCCACAGACGTCTCTTGTCTCTAATGGCAAAAGTCCCCCAAAGTTGTATTTTTGGGTCTATTTATATGTTTGGGATAAACCGTAAATGTGTAGGAGACTTCTATTCAAACCGGGAAACACTTGGCGCAAACACCTGGCTAACGCCTGGCCAGGCCTGGCGTTAGGGCCCAAACGCCTGGCTAACGCCTGACTAGGCCAGGCTTTACAGCCGAAATGCTCGGGTATAACCCGGTTCACTCCTTTTCAACTCTTGAGCGTATTTTCGACGTTTATGCATCCATTTAACTCGGCTTCCATCTCCAATTCACCTACACATGAAATAGACTCCATTAGGCACATACGAAGTGTATTTTTATCATTAACGCACATAAAATGTAAGGCACCTAATGTGTTAAACCATGAATTCTAGCCACACATCAAATACGAACCCCTGAAAATGTATTTTCCCGATGAGGTATCATTCATAGGAGAAGACATTGCAGAATCCTATGACGGTTGGAGAATGTTCTTCGATGGAGCGGCAAATTTCAAAGGATTCGGCATTGGGTCTGTCTTGGTATCGGAAACTGGTCAGCATTATCTGGTATCTGCCAAACTTAGATTCCTCTGCACCAACAACATGGCTGAATATGAAGCCTGCATCTTAGGGCTCAACATGGCCATTGACATGAACATCCAGGAGCTGTTAGTGATTGGCGATTCCGACTTGCTCATACATCAGGTACAAGGAGAATGTGCTACCAAGAATTCTAAGATAATGTCCTACCTGCACCACGTGCAGGAATTGAGAAAGAGATTCACGAAGATAGAATTTCGGCATGTTCCCAGAATCCAGAACGAGTTCGCCGATGTATTGGCTACCCTGTCCTCTATGATTCAACATCCAGACAAGAATTTCATTGATCCCATTCCAGTGAAGATCCATAGTCAGCCAGCTTATTGTGCCCGTATCGAAGATGAAGCAGACAGAAAGCCTTGGTTTCATGACATCAAGGAATACTTGGCAAAAGGAGAATACCCAGAGCTTGCAAATCATACTCAGAAACGCACTCTCCGGAGATTGTCCAACAACTTCTTTCACAGTGGAGGAATCATGTATAGGAGGACTCCCGATTTGGGACTATTAAGATGTGTCGACGCAAAGGAAGCATCCAAGCTACTAGAGGAGATTTATGCTGGGACCTGTGGACCGCATATGAACTGTTTTGTTTTGGCCAAGAAGATACTCAGAGATGGTTATTTCTGGATGACTATGGAGACAGGCTGCATCCAGTATGTCCGAAAATGCTACCTATGTCAGGTACACGCAGATATGATAAGGATACCTCCAAACGAGCTCAATGAAACAAGCTCACCGTGGCCGTTCGCCGCCTGGGGAATGGACGTTATTGGACCAATAGAGCCTGCCGCCTCCAACGGACACAGGTTCATCCTGGTAGCAATTGATTATTTCACTAAGTGGGTCGAAGAAGCATCCTATAAAGTAGTGACTAAGAAAGTCGTGGCTGACTTTGTCCGTGACCATGTTGTTTGCCGGTTCGGAATTCCAGAATCAATCATTACTGATAATGGTTCCAATCTTAGCAGTGACTTGATGAAAGCTATGTGCGAGACCTTCAAAATCAAACACAATAATTCCACAGCTTACATACCTCAGATGAATGGAGCTGTAGAAGCTACCAACAAAAACATCAAGAAGATATTAAGGAAGATGATAGAGAAGCACAAGCAGTGGCACGAGAAGTTATCATTTGCCTTATTGGGATATCGCACCAAAGTCCGTACATCAACCGGGGCAACTTCCTATATGTTGGTTTACGGTACAGAGGTTGTTATTCCCGCTGAGGTAGAAATTACTTCCCTAAGGATCATATAAGAAGTTGAGCTCAGCGACGCAGAGTGGGTAAAGAACCGTTATGAGCAGTTGGCCCTCATAGACGAAAAGAGATTAAATGCAGTCTGCCATGGTAAACTCTACCGAATAGAATGTCCAGAGCCTTCAACAATAAAGTCAAGCCGAGATCGTTCACACCAGGGAAACTGGTGTAAAGAAAATCTTTACACATCAAGACAAAGCCAAAGGGAAATTCCCTCCCAACTAGTAAGGCCCGTACATGGTTCACCGAATGCTGATAGGAGGAGCTCTTATACTTGCAGAAATGAACGGAGAAGTCTGGTCAAAGCCAAGCAATTCAGATGTAGTCAAACGATACTATGTGTAACTCTATGCTTTATCAATGATGTAAATTGAACTACTCCTGACCTGATTCCTGTTTAAGAGGGGATATTTAGGTATCCCTATGGGTTCAGTCATAATTCAATAAAAATTTCATTTTCCCCCGCAATTGGAAACTGGGGAAAATTTTTGAGGAGGACCCTCAAAATTCTGAAGCAAGTTCAGCCGATTACCGCAGCAAGCAGCAGTCAAAAATGTCAACCCATCAAACCGGGGCAGAATTTTGAAGGGGAACCTCATAAAAAAATCATGCATTCTTCAAACAGCTTTGTTTAGCAAATGCTACCCCAATGATACAGACAGTATCATCAGATCAAGTCGAACGAGGCAAGAAAAGCCGGTAGGGATACGAACTAACCCTCCCCTTACAAAACTCACAATTTTTCTTTGGATGCAGGCACTAAGGTTGCAAAATCCCTAAACATATTGTTCGCCCAGGGGACAAACATTGTTCAAATGCGATCCTCAAAACTATTGCACTTGCCGACATTTACCATCAACGCAAATGATGCTTCATGATCACAATACCGCAATTTATTACCAGCTAAGAATTCCTAATGTTATTTTATTTCTTGCATAAGGCTACCTTTCTGCCTTCCGAGACTAAGCATTGTCTCCATCTATATTGCATAAGGCTACCGTTATGCCTTCCAACTTGCGTAAGGCTACCTTTCGGCCTTCCGAGACTAAGCTCTGTCTCCATCTGCATCTGCATAAGGCTGCCTTTCTGCCTTCCATTTTCATAAGGCTATCTTTCTGCCTTCTGAGACTAAGCACTGTCTCAATCTGCATTCTGCATAAGGCTACCTTTCTGCCTTCCACTTGCATAAGGCTACCCTTATGCCTTCCGAGACTAAGTTTTGTCTCTATCTGCATCTGCATTCTTGCATAAGGCTACCTTTCTGCCTTCCATTTGCATAAGGCTACCTTTCTACCTTTCGAGACTAAGCACTGTCTCCATCTGCATTCTTGCATAAGGCTATCTTTCTGCCTTTCGAGGTTAAGCTCTACCTCCATCTGCATTCGCATCTTTGCATAAGGCTACCTTTCTGCCTTCCGAGGTTAAACTCTACCTCCAATTTACTTTCTGAGACTAACCGGTGTCTCAAGCAATATTTATTTCAGTTTTTCTTTAGGCTAAGATCTGACCTTTGATACGCAAGACTAAGTTATGTCTTGTCAACATCATACTATTGCATCTTCATGGGCTGAAATATCGCCAACTTATCCAAATGCGCCATCGTTCGGAGGCACCATCTTCATAGCCCGAGAACATCATGTCATGGCCTGATGATCTCTCTCAATTTTGCATATCATTATTCAAAGGCGTCATGGTTCGAAGACACCATCCTCAAGGCCCGAGAACATCATTTCATGGCCTGCGAATCCTGCATCAAGCTACCCATGGACCAGGACATCATGGTCTGAGGACGTCATCCTTAACCATCCGAAGACAACATTCATCGTCCGACGGGAACTTGCATCATTTTTAAATTATGCAAAATACATGCTTGTATCGTCTATTTGCAGGTAATCCGACGAGCAACAGCCATCCCGGCAGGAGCGGTCCCTCTCCATTTCTCCCAACCATCCCCGTAAGTCGCTTGTTCATCCAACCCCATACGTTGGGTCCGTTCGTGCAAGACTTCATCGGTATACTTCGTCGATGACTCCTGAACTACATACGGCCTGATTCCTGTAAAACCAGGGATATGTAGGCAACTCAGGAACCAGGGTGCGGCCTAAATCTCTTCAACCTGTTTCGCTCGGTCAAAATTGGCCATCTTATCTTTACCCGACAACTCCTTCATCCTTCCCGGGTAAAGAGGGACAGCTGTTATTACCCAATTTTTCCTCAAATTATTTTAAATTTTGCATATACACCTTCAAAATCACTTTTTATAATAACTGGTATTTTTCATATTTTTATCAATTTATATTTTCTAATTTTATTCAGTACTTTACATCCAATAATTATTCATAAATTACATTACAAATATTTTCAAAATATCTCCTAACTCAATATATCATTTTTAATCCTATTAGGATTCAACTATTTGACAAATTAGCCAATCTGGCATTATTTGACCATAATTACAATAATTTTGCAATGATAGCCTAATTGTACATTTTTGTACTATTTTAATTCAATAATCCGTCATTTTTTATTTTTAATACTAGTCAATTACCTTAATTTCAATTATTTAACCTTAATTTCATTTTATCTAATTATTGGCTATTTTTATTAATTATCTATCTATTTAATTGGGTGTTTAATAATTAGCCCTTCCTATTTAATCCTAGCCTAATTAACCTGACCCCAACCCAATTGAGACCAGCCCAATACCCAATCCAAATTAGCCCAAAATACCGGTCCCAATCGCTAAGCTTACCCGACCCAATCCCACTTTCGATCTAGATCGTTGATTAANGGACCAGATCCATTCTTTCCTAATTAAGCCCCAACGACTACCCCCCCCCCCATATCATTCATTCCCCTCTCATTCATCTCTCTACTCTCTCTCTCTCTATCTCTGATTCTCTCTAGAAACTTCTCGTTTCCTCCTCTCCGATGGGCACTGTCCACCTTCTCCATCCACTTCCCTCGCCGGAAACCATGGCCTCTCATCATCTCTTGGCCCCTGCTTCACCCCATGCCGGTTTGATGCTACCCTAATGTTCTCATGTGAACCTGGAGCGGTTCAACTCCTCCCATGGTCCCTCATGCCATTTTCCAGCCACCTCCGGCCGTTTGAGCAAGATCTATGACTTTTCCGGCTAAAGCCGGTGACATTCTTAAGGTTTCTTGTTTTCTCTGGGTTCTCTGAAACACTAACGCCTAAGTGTTTAACCAAAGAATTAGATCCTTTGACCAAAGCTGTTTTTAGGTGAACACGGGTTACTGATAATCAAAGAAATAATATTAAGTAAAAGAAAATCAATAAATGACGATAATATGATGCTTAGAAAGTAAAGAGTATTGTATTCGTAGTTCAGATGCCCTTTATAAGTTATATTCTCATCCCTTATATAGGGGATTTCTTGATATAACATATACTTCTTGCTATGATTGCTCATTAATGACTAATTATGACATTAATGCGGTGTTACAAAGGGTACTGTAACTGTTGTATGAAGGTTACATAACATATGAATTATCAATTGAGGATCCCTGAATCTGCCCGTAGCTCTGTCTGGATTCATTCTGACAGTGTCTCTTCCTTGTCCTAATCAGGTTGAGTTTCCCAAAGCTGATTACTCCGTAGGTTTATTGATCCGCGCCTCTTTGTTCCGTTCCTCTTCATAGAATCATATTCAACTGTCGTGTTTTCCTTGGTCCACGTAGCTGGCTGAGCTATCAGGAACCATCTTACGTGACTCTTTTTTACCAATACAGATAGTCCCCCCACTTACCATTTATTTATCGATTAAATATTTGGTAAGTGGATATGCATTTATGGAGGGAATATTTTGCTGCCGCTTTACCTCGAAACAATGTATCCTTTTCTGAAGATAGGCATCGCTTTTCACTTCCATTTATTTCTCAATCCATGTGTTCCCTCTGGATTAGTTATGCAGTTACTCGGCGCCTTTTAGGTCTTTTTGCGGCTGCATCAGCCGCGAAGTGATACTTCTCTTCTTTTCTTTACTTCCACGAAACACTTTATAACTTGTCTCTTTTACTTGTAAAGAATTTCTTCTTTCCTTCGTAAACATGTTTTCTTCGAGTCAATCTAAAAGAGTGATAGATGTTGAGAATTTGACACCTTCTGCTACTCCGACTCGGAGTCGGAGGGGGTGGTAGACTGCGGAGTTTAGGATCCACTCCTTTGAGAGGATCTTCTTCTTCCTAGATTGCTTCTCCTTCATCCGCTAGGTCTTTAGTTTCACCAAGAGTTAGGGCTTCCAAGTCGTTGTCTAGAGGTAGAGAACATCACGAACACCTTCGTGAACCTCAAGTTGATGAAATCATTCCCGCTGAGTTTGTCTTTACTAGGGACAATCAGGTCCTGGTAGATCAGTCTTCTTCCCTTGATAGTGTTGAAAGGTATCCCACTCTTGTTACTGAAGGTCAGATTTCCCTTGTTCGTAGGGAATGTTTTTTGGAGGTTTGATTTCCCTATCTATATTTCGAATAGCAATCAAAGAATAACGTATTACAAGACATGGTATTCTTTTGTTCATACGTACCCTTTTACTTTAAGGTTTAGACCTCCCATTGATCCATTCATACTCGAATTCTGTCGTTTCTTCAATATTTGCTTAGGGAAAATTGGTCCGCTTGTGTGGCGTGTTATCGCGTGTTTTAGGTGTTTAGATTCTTTAGCCTCGGTTCCTTTTACTTTTAACCGTCTTATTCATCTTTATTCTTCTGTCTTATTTTGTCAAAGGGTTTTTACTCTGGCTGCCAAGAGTAAAAGAGTATTGGTAACCCCTGGAGATGATAAGGACAGAGGTTGGTACCTCCGGTACGTCGCTGTGCCCACTGCTGGTTTAGTTGGCGAGGAAAATATTCCCTTCCCTGAGAAGTGGAATCGTGCATGTGAGTATATTTTAGCTCACACTTGTTATTTTTCTCCTTTTTTCTTGAAGTGTTTTACTAACACCGTATCTGTTTCTTCTTCCTTTGGCAATCATGGGTACTGTTGAGAATTTCTCCGATATCCGTCATTGGATAGAAAAAGTGTTGTCGGTTGCTCCCTTGGAAGAAAGGTCTTGGAAGTACTTCTCTGAGAAGTATTGTTGGCAAGAAAAGACCCACAATAAGTGAAGCTTTTGTTTTCGCTTCTTTTCCTTACTCGAGCCTCTTTTCCTTTTTTGTTTAACCTTTTTCTTTTTGATAAGGTTTCCCGCTCGTGGGGTGTTTGCTACGTTCATTCTGAAAGTGTCTCTAGATCAGGCCCAAGAAATTATTGTTGGTTCTTCTTCCTTGAAGAGGAAGGTTGGTTAGTCTCGAACCTTAGAAGAAGAAGAAGAAGAAGAAGAAGAAGAAGAAGAGGAGGAGGAGGGCACTTTGGTGCACATGTCACGAAGAAGGAGGGTGATTTCGGATGATGAGTCTTCACCGTGGCTGTGCCTTCCATGCTGAAGTCATACCCTCTACCTCTGAAGATGTTTCTCTCTCTCCTGTACATGAATCTGTGGATCACTTGTTCCACGAAGGTTTTGGCCCTACTATTAATGAAGTCCCATTGGCTGTTTTTCCTGCTTCTTTCAGAGAATCTCTTTCGTCTGCTCCTAATATTTCCTCCACTCCTTTAACTGTTACTACTTCTGTTGCTGCCATGCCCATGGCTTTCTTACTCCCTCAAGTTTCCGTGCCTGTTACTTCTTTCGCTCCACAGATTTCCTTACCCGTGGCTTCTTTACCTCAGCCTGCTTCCGTGCCTTCTGTTAGAGAAGTAGGGTCTTCCAGCAGGGAGATGAGGCAGTGCTTATTGAGGTTCCGGCTAGTGAAGCCTTTTTATGAAATCTGGACTACCCAAAGTGTGGCTGAAGCCTTTGATTGGCCCGACAGAGAGGATCAAGCTTGATCGCCATCGCGCCCTTACATGGGCTACTGAAGTCGTTCATTCCTCTTTGAAGGTAAAATGCATTTTCTCTTTTTCATTTGTGTACATGAAATCTATCGTATCTAGCTGATTTCCTTTTTTGTAGACCAATCTTATAGGCATAGAGATTATGAAGAGGATTTCTAACACAGAGAAGGAGCTAAAGGAGTGGCATGCTGAAGCAGGGAATTGGAAGGGACAATATGAAAGCTTAAGGATCGACATGGATGCCATAGAAGAAGAAAAGAGTACCTTGAAACGGCAGGTGAAAGTCTTGGCAGCGGAACTGGAAGTGGAGAAGGCTTCTTTCAATCAGGTTGATAAGGACAAGAGCATTCTCGAATCTTCGTTTTCTGAGAAGTTGTCCCGTGCCTTAGAAAAATCTAGGAATTTGAAAGCCTTGTTGGAACAGAAGGAGGAATACTCAGGCGAGCTTGTGCAATCACTCACCCGGGCTCAGGAGGATCTTCGTATTGCTTTAAAAAGAATCCAATCTCTAGAGGAGTCGATTGTACCTTTGAGGACTGCCCATGAAGCTGCTGAAACTGAGAAGGACGGGCTTAGAGAGGAGCTTGAGGTATGGGAGAGAGATTATAAATCTCTTGAAGAGACAGCTGTTGTCGATGTTAGTTGGGCATACATGAATTCTCGTCTTGACATATTGACGGAAATGAATCAAGAGGGTTTCGACCTTAGTGTTGAAATAGCTAAAATTAAGGAAGCCATGGAGAAGTCTCAACAAGGTCAGAATCTCTCTTCACCTGAAGGTGAAACTCCGGCTGCCCAAGCCTCTTCGTCCCAAGCTGCTCCTGCTCCAACTGAAGAAGTAAATCCTCATTCTCAAGAAGATTAAGATGTTGGTTCACCCCCTCTTTTTATTTTATTTGATTGGTGGTTACCCCCAGCTCCATCGCGGGTAAATTTGGATTTTTTAAAGTCCTCAATTGACAACTTAGGGGCACCTTAATGTATAACTTATATGCGGCTAAGTACTAGTTAGTACTTAGTTCTTACTTAGCCGCTCTTTTTGAATATATGCAAGTTATGACTTTTTTTGCTTCGAGTTTTTGTTTCACTCTTAAGTCTTTTTCATGTTTAATTTTTGAGGTTTTTGTTTTACCTCTGAGTTTTTGCATGAAGATGCTGAAATCACTCGTACCTTTTCATAGTAGGCACGGTGTTGTATATAATATGTGAGCCTTTTTGTAGTAGGATTTGTTTATGAAAGAGGGCCCTTTATGATTGACACTTAATGAAGAAGACGTCTCAACTTCATGATGGTGTAATAATGCAATAGAGTGATAGGAATTTTTCACATGTTTAAGAATGTTTCTGAGGAAAGTTTTTTGTTTAAACTTCCATGACATTTTACATGTGTTTGATTATCGTCTAAAACTCATGTTGCAACTGTTTTCATTTAAAAAATTGATATACACTTGTATTTCGTAACTGTTTTTCACAGGTAATAGTTTTTTCAAATTAATACAAGGGAACAACTGTTTTTCATTAGGAACAGTTTTTGTAAAGATTGAGGTTTTTACCCGCAATTGTTTTTTTTATAACAGTTTTATAGTAAGTACGAGGGAAATGTTTTTTCATCCGTAATTGTTTTATTTGATAACAGTTTTTTGAAAAAATATAGGGATTTTGATCTTTCATCCGTAACTGTTTTATTTTATAACAATTTTCTAAACAAATACAAGGATTTTGATCTTTCAACTGTAATTGTTTTATTTGATAACAGTTTTTGAATGAGCACAATGATGATGATATTTTACCCCTAACTATTTTCTTTGTTACAATAGTTTTGAATAAGTACAAAGATGTGCATTTCTTCCTTGTGGCTAATATTTTTCCTTTCAACCTGAACATGTTCGAAGGTTTTTTTGCATTTTTGCATTTGAGTGGCTCTTTCGATTCTGCTCGTACCACTTGACTTGTTGGGTAGATGGATCTTCAGGCTCGAGCTTTGACTTTCTGATAGTCTTCTTTGCTTCGTCTTAGCCTTCCATACTGTATAGTCCCCCAAGTGTTTGAGCTTTGAAGAATGAAATCTCGAGCACTTGACTATTCCTTCCTTGTGTTCCTTTTCCTGAAAAAGAAAATCGTGTTGGACTCGAATATATATAGTTTTTAGATGATGACTTCTTAACCCTTTAAAACATCCATCAGAAAGTGTAACCCTAGACCGGGAATTTAGTTATTTCCTCGCGTCTTTGCATGTCTAATATCATCATCTGGTGATGGGTTAGCTTTATGCCTATCATCTAAAAAAGTTAGTAAAATTTTAAATGTTCAAAATAAATCGAACGTGCGATACCTGACTGGGGGTACTTTTTTTCCTTAGAAGTATTACTTCTTCAAGTGGATGGCATTCCAGCTTGTCGGTAGGATTCTGCCATCCATAGCTTCCAGCTCATAGGCGCCCTTCCCAGCTATGCCTCAGACTTTGTAGGGTCCTTCCCAATTTGGACTTAGCTTTCCTGCGTCTTCTTCTTTCATTGATTGAGAGACTTTTTTTAGGACGAAGCTAAATCTTAAAGTATCTGAGATGGGCTTTACGGTTGTAGTAACGCTCAATGATTTGTTTTTGAGTTGCCATCCGTATTAACACTACTTCCCTTCGTGGTTCGAGTAGGGCCAGATTAGTCCTCAATTCATCGTCGGTTGCTTCCTCCGTAGCTGTTATAAACCTTATGCTTGGCTCGCCAATTTCCACAGGTATTAGGGATTCTGAGCTATAGACAAATGCGAACGTAGTTTCTCCCGTGGCTATTTTTGAAGTTGTTCTGTATGCCCATAGTACCGCTGGTAACTCATCAGGCCAATTTCCTTTGGCTTTATCTAGCCGCTTCTTCAGGTTGTTGATGGCAATTTTGTTCATCGATTCTACTTGACCATTAGCCATGGGGTGGTATGGCGTTTAACTTCTTTTTCTCGCACCTGTTTGAATGTTTCTGCCTCTACCCATTTTGTAAAATAGTCGGTTAGTACGAGTAGAAACTGTACCTGTCCTTTAGCCGGGGGGAAGAGGTCCCACTATGTCCATACCCCTTTTCATGAAGGGCCATGGGGATATAATTGGATGCAATAATTCCGCTGGTCGATGCATGTTATTGGTGAACCTTTGGCACCTGTCGCATTTAGATACGAAGTTCTCGGCTTCTTCTTCCATCTTGGGCCAGTAGTACCCAGCTCAGATTAAGGTTTTTACCAAGGATCTCGCTCTTGAATGATCTCCACAGTGTCCTTCATGGACTTCTTTCATCACGAACTCCATTTGATTAGGTACGAGGCATTTAGCTAGGGGCCCTCCGAACATCTTGCGATATAATGAATTGCGAATAAGGCAGTACCGTGCAGCTTCACGGCGAAGTACTTGAGCTTTTTTCTTGCCTTTAGGTACGGTGCCATTCTACAAAAAATTAAGAATTTTGTTTTTCCAATCCCATGTTAAGTTGTTGAAAGTTACCTCATTCCTATCCTGGTCGATCACTGATGGAATAAATGAACGACAATTGCATTGTCTTTGTTTATTACTTTTGTGACTGCTGCGAGGTTAGTTAATGCATCTGCCTCTAGATTTTCCTCTCTAGGTATTTGTATTACCTTCCATGTTTTGAATTGTCTCACGAGCTCTCGTGCCTTTTCCAGATACTGTTGCATTCGAGTCTCTTGAATGATGTAAGTCCCCTGCATCTGATTTACTACCAGTTAGGAGTCGCTGTTGATTACGATTTGCTCGATTGGGAGTTCCTATGCAAGTTCTCCTGAAATGACAACTTAGTACTCTGCTTCATTGTCAGTTATAGGATAACATTTGATAGCCTGCCGTGTCTTTTCACCCGTGGGTGATATTAAGACTATGTCTAAGCCGACACCTTTTACATTGGAAGAGCCACCGGTAAATAGGATACATAGGCCTAGATTAGCACCGTTAAAAAGTTGTAACTCTTTTTCCACCTCAGGGATAATGTTATTACTAAAGTCAGCAACAAAATCATCTAATATTTGAGACTTAATTGCAGTCCTAGGCAGATAGATTATTTCATGCTCACTTAATTCTATGGCCCACTTGGCTAATCTTCCTAACAGTTCTTGTTTATGCAAAATATTTCTTAAAGGATATGAAGTCACAACAATGATTGGATGACATTGAAAATATGGTCGTAATTTTCTAGATGCCATTATTAAAGCTAAGGTTAACTTTTCTAGATGTGGATATCTAGTTTGAGCATCTAGAAAAGTTTTACTTACATAATAAATAGGAGGTTTTTTACCTTTATCTTCTCTTACCAATACTGCGCTTACAGCAATTTCTGAGACAGCCAGGTAGATGTACAGTCTCTTCCCTTCTTTTAGCTTTGATAGAAGCGAGGGTTTTGATAGATAGGCCTTCAAATTCTTGAGGGCCTATTGACATTCTTCAGTCCATTCGAATTGATTCTGCTTTTTGAGGACTGAAAAGAATTTAAAACTTTTTTTGGAAGACCTGGAAATAAATCTTCCCAGAGCTGCGATTCTTCCCGTTAGTCTTTGAACTTCTTTTTTATTTGTTAGTATATCAAGTATTTCTTCTATAACCTTAATTTGAGCAGGATTTACCTCTATTCCCCTGTTTGATACAAGGAAACCCAGAAATTTACCTGATTGTACACCATAGCGCATTTTTCTGGATTCAGCTTCATATTATACCTACGTAAAATGTCAAAAGTAGTAGAAAGGTGCTGGAAATGGTCTTCCGCCTATGTTGACTTTACCAGCATGTCATCAATGTAAACCTCCATCGTTTTTCCCAGATGTCCCTGGAACATCGTGGTCACTAGCCTTTGATAAGTGGCTCCAGCGGTTTTTAGGCCAAAAGGCATGACTTTATAACAATAAGTCCCCTTGTTTGTGATAAAGGAGGTTTTTTCCTCGTCTGAGGGATCTATTTTAATCTGGTTATAACCAGAATATGCATCTAGAAATAGTTCATGATCTGCGGTGGCATCAATCATTTGATCTATATGTGGTAATGGGAATGAATCTTTAGGGCATGCTTTGTTTAAATCAGTATAATCTACGCATTTGACATTCTCGTTAGGTACCACCACAGTGTTAGCTAAGCAGTTAGGTTACGTTACCTCTCGTATCGAACCAGTTTTCAAAAGTTTTTGTACCTCTTCGTCGATCACTTGGTTCTTGAATGGTCCTTGCTTTCTTTTCTTCTGCTTAACAAGTACGAAGTATGGATCTTCATTTATTTTATGAGTCATCACTTCTGGTGAATACCTATCATATCTGAGTGGGACCACACAAAGCAATCTACGTTAGACTTTAAATAATCAATTATCTTACCTTTTCACCCGGGGCTCAGACTCGTGCCTATATGCACCTTCTGTTCAGGTTTTGTTCAAATAATGGAACAACTTCGAGATCTTCCATAGTTGTTTTGATGTGTTCGCCTTCCTCCGGTTCGTGAATGACGTTCGGTCTGGAATCTACATTTGTATGGTCCACCGTATCTTCTGTGGTGACTGGATTCACCTTCTCGTAGGTAGCTTCTTTCGTACTTGTTTGAACATCACTTCTTTCGTACTTGTTTGGTCAATAATTTCTTTTGTACCTGTTTGGCCGGTGACATCTGTTTGGAAGATTTCTCTATCTTCCGATTCTTTCGTCTCTTTTTTGTTATAAAGCGCCACGAAATTTATATTTCTGAAGGTCTGTTGATCACCTCTAATTTGTCTGATTCCCCATTCTGAGGGGAATTTAATTACCTGGTGTAAGGTGAATGGTACTGCTTTCATGTCGTGGATCCAGGGCCTTCCCATAATCACGTTATAAGCCATGTCAGTATCAATGGCTTGGAATTTGGTGTTCTTAGTTACTCCCTCGGCATAAGTGCTAAGTTCGATTTCTCCTTTGGTTATCACCGTAGAGTTATCAAACCTTGATATGGCTCGTGCCTTTGGGATCACCTTATTTCCCAAGAGCATTTCTTCCACAACTCTTAACAAGATGATGTTGACTGAGCTACCTGGATCGATCAACACACTTTTAACGTTAGTGTCATGAATGAGTAAAGATATTACCAGAGCATCGTTATGGGGAAGCATTAGCCCGCCAAAATCTGCATCGTCAAAGGTTATAGCATCTTCATCTGGATTTTCTCGAACTCATTTTTTGTGGGTAATTGTGACCTACGAGGCTAATTTGCAAACTATTCCATTTACTTCCTCTCCTCCATGTATCACGTTGACAGTTCTTTTTGGAGAAGGAGGCTTCGAGAGCTCCTACTTGTTCTTCATATATGCCTGTTTACCTTATCACTAAACAATTCTGTTAAATAGCCCTGTTTCAATAAGTGTTCTATTTCACCTTGTAAAAATCTGCAATCTGCAATCCTGTGTCTATTTTACCTTGTAAAAATCTTCCGCTCGTGTTGATTTTACCAGCATGTCATCAATGTAAACTTCCGTTGTTTTTCCCAGATGTTCCTGGAACATCTTGGTCACTAGCCTTTGATAGGTGGCTCCAGCGTTTTTTAAGCCAAAAGGCATGTCTTTATAACAATAAGTCCCCCTGTTTGTAATAAATGAGGGTTTTTTCTTGTCTGTGGGATCCATTTTAATCTGATTATAACCAGAATACGCATCTAGAAAGCTTAACAATTCATGACCTGCGGTTGCATCAATCATTTCATCTATATGTGGTAATGGGAATGAATCTTTGGGGCATGCTTTATTTAAGTCAGTATAATCTATGCATACTATCCATTTGCCATTCTTTTTAGGTACTACCACAGTGTTAGCTAGCCAGTTAAGGTACGTTACCTCTCGTATCGAACCAATTTTCAAGAGTTTTTGTACCTCTTCGTCAGTCACTTAGTTCTTGAATGATCCTTGCTTTCTTTTCTTCTGCTTAACAGGTACGAAGGATGGATCTTCATTTAGTTTATGAGTCATCACTTCTGGTGGGATACCTGTCATATTTGAGTGGGTCCATGCTAAGCAATATGCGTTAGCCTTTAAATAATCAATTAATTTACCTCTTCGACCAGGGCTCAGCCTCGTGCCTATATATACTTTCTGTTCAGGTTTTTGTTCAGTCAATGGAACAACTTTGAGTTCTTCTGTAGTTGTTTTGATGTGTTCCTCTTCCTCTGGTTCATGAATGACGTCAGGTATGAAATTTACATTCGTGTGTTCCAGTTCATCTTCTGCAGTGACCCGATTCGCCTTGTCATGAGTATCTTCTTCCGTATCTGTTTGAACACTTATTTCTTTCGTACCTGTTGGGTCAACGACTTTTCCCATACCTGTTTGGCTGGTAACATCTGTCTGGGAGATTTCTATATCTTCCGATTCTTTCGCCTCTACTTTTTTGTAATAATGCACCACATAATTTATATTTCTAGAGATTTGTTGATCTCCTCTAATCTGTCTGATTCCCCATTCTGAAGGGAATTTTATTACCTGATGCAAGGTAGATGGTACTGCTTTCATGTTGTGGATCCAGGGCCTCCCCATGATTATGTTATAAGCCATGTCAGTATCAACGACTTGGAATTTGGTGTTTTTAATTACTCCCTCGGCATAAGCGCTAAGTTTGATTTCTCCTTTGGTTATCACTGTAGAGTTGTCAAACCCTGATATGGCTCGTGCCTTTGGGATCACCTGATTTCCCAAGAGCATTTCTTCCACGACTCTTAGCAAGAT
>ML395927.1:1814-12624 GCA_005239525.1 Nicotiana knightiana | reverse complement strand
GTGGCATCAATCATTTGATCTATATGTGGTAATGGGAATGAATCTTTGGGGCATGCTTTATTTAAGTCAGTATAATCTACGCATACTCTCCATTTGCCATTCTTTTTAGGTATTACCACAGTGTTAGCTATCCAGTTAGGGTATGTTACCTCTTGTATCGAACTAATTTTCAATAGTTTCTGTACCTCTTCGTCAATCACTTGGTTCTTGAAATGGTCCTTGCTTTCTTTTCTTCTGCTTAACAGGTACGAAGGTATTGCTTTCATGTTGTGGATCCAGGGCCTTCCCATGATTACGTTATATTTCAGTATGAACGACTTGGAATTTGTTGTTTTTAATTACTCCCTCGGCATAAATTGTAAGTTAGATTTCTCCTTTGGTTATCATTGTAGAGTTGTCAAACCCTGATATGGCTCGTGCCTTTGGGATCACCTGATTTCCCAAGAGCATTTCTTCCACGACTCTTAGCAAGATGATGTTGACTGAACTACCTAGATCAATCAACACTCTTTTAATGTTAGTGTCATGAATGAGTAAGGATATTACTAGAGCATCGTTGTAGGGGAGCATTAGTCCGCCGAAATCTGAATCATCAAAGGTTATATCATCCACGTCGGGATTTTCTCGAACCCGCTTTTCGTGTGTAACTGTGATCTTCGAGGCTAATTTGCAAATTATTCCGTTTACTTCCTCTCCTCCATGTATCACGTTGACAATTCTTTTTGGAGATGGAGGCTTCGGGGGCTCCTGCCTGTTCTTCATGTATGCCTGTTTAACTTTATCACTAAACAATTCTGTTAAATAGCCCTATTTTAATAATTATTCTATTTCACTTTGTAAAAATCTGCAATCTGTAGTCTTATGTCCATGATCATTATGGAATTCACACCAGAAATATGGATTCCTTTTAGTTGGGTATGACCGCATTTCTTTGGGCCATCAAACCTTATCACCCATATTTCTTAATATTAAAACAAGTTCAGGTGTAATTACATTGAAGGTATGACCCCCAATTCGTGCATTACCTCTAAATCGTTCATCCCGATCCTTTCTGGATCTAGATGAGGATGAGCCTACATCTCTACTTGGTGGTCTATAATCTGACCTAGTATTTTCAAACCTGGGGCGAGTTTCACGTCCTGATGGTCCTAAGTAAGGATCGTACCTGTCTTTACCTGATCTCTTATGTGATTCGGATCGCTTGGATCTGGAATGATTTTCATCTTTCGAACGAGTGATGATATCTTCTTCTATTCGAAGTTTAGTATTGTACCTGTTATATACATCATTCCACGTTGTAGCTGGGAATTCTCTCAAATTTTCTTTGAGTCTCCTTGTGGCTTCTGAGCTTTTGGCATTTAGATTACTTGCGAATGCCATGGCTGCCCAATTATCGGGTACCCTGGTTAATTGCATTCTTTCTCGCTGGAACCTGTCTACAAATTCACGGAGTGGTTTCGTGTCTCCTTGCTTTATTTTAAATATGTCCTCCATTATTTTCCCGACTTTTTGTGCGCCGGAGTTTGCTTTTATGAAAGAATCTGCAAGCTTAACAAAAGAATCAATAGAATTTTCAGGGAGAAGAGAATACCAGGTTAGGGCTCCTTTGGTAAGTGTTTCTCCAAACTTTTTGACAAAGACTGATTCAATCTCTTGTTTTGTTAAGTCGTTGCCCTTTACTCCGGTGGTAAAAGCAGTCACATGGTCGCGTGGGTCAGTTGTTCTGTCATACTTAGGAACGTCAGGCATTTTAAACTTCTTGGGTATAGGCAAGGGTGCTGCGCTTGGCTTCCAAGGTTGTTGAGAATATCTATCAACACCAATGCCCTTGATAACAGGGGGTACTCCAGGACTTTCCTCGATTCGATCGTTTTGTTCCTTTACCTGCTTCTGCAAGGTTACTAGTAAATTTTGTAACTCAGGGTTATTAGTCATACCTGGTCTCGTTTCGAGAGATTTATTATGATGCTTATAAAGTAAAGTGTATTGTATTCTTAGTTCAGATGCCCTTTACAAGTTATATTCTCATCCCTTATATATGGGATTTCTTGATATAACATATAATTCTTGCTATTATTGTTCATTAATGACTAATTATGACATTAATGGGGCGTTACAAAGGGTACTGTAATTGTTGTATGAAGGTTACATAACGTATGAGTTATCAATTGAGGATCCCTGAATCTGCCCGTAGCTCTGTCTGGATTCATTCTGACCGTGTCTCTTCCTTGTCTCAATTAGGTTGAGTTTCCCGTAGCTGATTACTCCGTAGGTTTATTGATTCGCGCATCGTTGTTCCGTTCCTCTTCATAGAATCATATTCAACTGTAGTGTTTTCCTTGGTCCACGTAGTTGGTTGAGCTGTCAGGAGCCATCTTACGTGTGAAACTCTTTTTTACCAATACTCTAAGATTTTCTGATTTTTCTTTAGATCTGTTTTAGATCCATTTATGTTATGAGTTCAATGTTGTTTTCCCGAAAGATTCTCCGATTTTTCCTAAAATAGCTCTTCGTTTTCAAACTAGAGTTTCATGATCCCTTTTTAAAATGATTTTTTTCTATGACTTTTAGTATTATCCTAAGGTTTCTACTATGTTTTAATGATTTATTTTAAGATTCTCCTCTATCCGAGTTACTATGTTGAAAACCCCCAATTTTTTCTTAAGGTTCTGAGTTCGTCTTTGGTACTGTGTTCAATTAATCTGTATATTCCTTATGAACGTTCTACGATTCTGTGATTTTGCCCTATGTTTCCCTGCCTATTATGTGATTCTACTATGTTTTTGTTCATCATTGTTGCTGAAACCTCACTTCTCCTACTTGTATTAACATTTACTCCATTAAATTAGGCCATGCTCTATGTGAATTCTTAACTTATGTGGTTTTACCCTATGTTTGCTTATTAGGGTTTCTAACTTTCGAGTTCATTCTGTTTGTTCTCATAAGCTTGTGCTAATTTCTCCTAAATTAGTATTGTTCTCTATTTGCAGGTCTTCAAATCACTGTGATTGGTTCTTCATTGATCTTGTATAATATTCTATACTGATTCTTGGGATATTTCTTTAATTTAGGATAAATGTGTTAATAATACTGCAATCATGTCTCATCATGCCTACGCACTTAGAGATCTTGTTTCTAGGTAAACAATATCAATAATTATCACCCATGTTATTCCTGAAACTATGCACAATACTGTGATTCTATAAGCATTTAGAGATCCTGTCTTAGCGACTGCATAAGCATCATTCTACATTAGACAACATGTTATAGGGTAACATTCAGTTATCCACACTTAGTCTGAATATAGATACATGAAATAATCATCTTGTTATAATAAATTGGTAACTTAATCTCTGAACATTTGCAACACCTAGAATTGCATGCAATTAGGTATAACGACCTGAACTTGTTATCAACTATGAGTACTGCTACACGCCTAGGCAAGCCTTAGGTAATCAACTTTGAATTAAAACCAGAATTATCTTTATGCTTGTGTTTAACTGCCAGTATGTTAAAATCAGTAGGCAAGACTGATTAGGACTCCCTCTCTGAATTATGTAATAAATTGAATCTGTTATTATCACTTAGACATCATGTTTAGGATCTGAATCTGGACCTTAGTTGTATATGAGACATGTTGCTTATGTGCACTATTTGTGGAGGTCTTTGAGCCTTTGTTTCCTGTTTATGTGCAATCCCTTATCTGTATCCTACGTATTTATTACATGTTGCCCTAGCAATTTTACCTTTAAAACCCGAGGGTCTACCTAGAACTCCCCTTTTAGGATAGAAGTCCTTGTTCCTCCAGGACTGATAGGCAAGGGACGGGTAGCATCATGCAATAGAGGTCGTGACCAACACGTGCGTTAATTACCTTAACGGGGTGGGATAGGGTAGTTATGGACATGATGACCGGTGCGCTAATACCACGTGTAGCCCCTCTTTGAGTAGTGTCACACCGGGTATTGCATTGATGTGATCCATATTATAAAAAAACCTAGGACATACCTTTACCTTCTTTTAATAAATATGCTTAGATTGTAATTCTTTTCAAAATCTAGTTCTTCATTTAATTGTCTTCTCAAATATCTATACTTAAATCCCCTATTACTTTAGCCTTATTTGTTTTATTTACTAAATTGTACAAATTCACAAAAAGTTTTTTGGTCGGGAACTACACTTGTGGATCCTGAGGGGTGACTAACACCTTCTCCTTAGGATAATTTCAAACCCTTACCCTGTCTCTAATTATCAACTTAGTTATAAATGAACCCCTTTGGTGCCCTAACGCATCCTAAATTCGTTTGGTGGCGACTCTTCAAAACTCAAAAACCCCTTTTTCCAAAAGGAACGAGTTGTCTCAACCAAATGTCATAAACCCCGGACTTCACGAGGAAAAGGGGGGGGGGGGCGCGACAACACCAAAGATTCAAGAGTTGATTAAGGTCGTCATAGAGCTTCTCTCTTTTACCTCAATCACTATGGATCCCAGACTCTTCCTCCTCTACTTCTCCTTAGGCTCACCTCACCATAAAGAATGTCTCTCAAAATTGGGTTTATCATGGGTGCTCTCTTCACTCTAAAAAGAATGCCTCAAGTACGGCCTTTCGTACCATAGGCTTGCCCCTCGTGTAAATCAGCACTAATGTAAGCTCACTCCACTGATCCTATAGGGCTTTGACGGGTTGTAATGGAGGCTTTTTTTGGATCGAAATTGGTCACAAAGAACATCTTCCCTTATGCACTCCAATTGTTCACACTTTTGCACATGACACTCTTGACTCTTTGAGTCACAAATTTTTCCTTGGGGAATTTAGAGAGACTCATAGTCACTCTTTATTTTACTTTGGGCTCATTTTCTTCCCTTTTTCTTACTTTTTCATCATTTCAACTTCTTTTTCAAACTTTTGCTTTCTTTCACCCTTTTTCTTTTCCCTTTTTGGTTCACTATGCTTTTCAACCTTTTCTTTGGCCCATTTTTTTTATAACCAAACCTTTCTTCACTATGAATTTCCTCGTCTCTCCCCCAAACTTATGATTTTTACCTATTCTCCATCAAGAGTGCTCAAGGAAAGAATGGGTGCCAAGAGAGGGTATTTAGAGAACGGATGAAGGTTAAAAACATAGTTTTTTGAACAAGTAGGCTCAGGCTCAAAGGGGTTGACTAGGGTGTATTATGCCTCTGTAGAAGGTCTGCTGTATCATGGCCTCAGTCATGTCATTGTTTGGACACTCCTTTACCATGGTCCTATAGCGCTCCCAAATCTCATGCAAAGGCTCATTTAGCTCTTGCTTGAAAGCCAATATTTCATCTCTAAGCGCCGCCATATGACTAGGGGAGAAATTTTTTGCAATGAACTTGTCTTCTAGCTCATCCTATGTAGATATGGAGTGGTTAGGGAGTCGATCAATCCAATCAAGAGCCTTCCCTCGAAGAGAGAAGGGAAATAGCCTAAGCCTCAAGGCATCCTCTGAGACGTTTGTTTGCTTGCTTCCCCAACAGGTATCCACGAAGCCCTTTAAATTCTCGTAAGCATTTTGGTGGGGAGATCCCATGAAGTATCCACGCTGCTCCAAGAGTGTCAGCATCACATTTGTGATTTGGAAGTTACACGCCCGGATTCTAAACGGGACAATAGCACTTGTGTACACCTCGTTTAGAAGCACGTGAGGGGCAACTCTGGGAGGTGGAGGCAGGGGAGGGTCTGGAATATCATCATTAACATTGTCCTATCGGCCTCGTCTTGGAGGTGGTACTTGATTTAGTTAATCTTCTCCATTGTCATACACTTCCTCCCCCGGAATAATATTACCCAAAGGATCCGCCATGAGTACCTGAATTGATTCAACACACACGTTAACAAAAGAAGGAAAGAAAAACACAATATACCACTATTCACGTAGATAATAAACATCGTTATAACTCCCTTCAACGGCACTAAAAAGTGATCGGCGCCTACCTATACCACTAAAGAGTAGCAAAGCAAGGGTCAATGCAGCTTTTACCCGAACGGGTCAGGATCGATATCCACATGGAGCTTTATATGTTGGAGTCGAGTGTCTAAGTGATCTAGTAGCGTGTTGTATTCTTAATTACACTTCTCATAAAAAAAAGGGTTTGCAATTATACTATGGTTGTCCATGAATCACATGAATTGGTTCAAATCGAGTGTAGCTATCTCTAGCATCCACCCTTTTACTAGGGCTATCAACCTCTTGAGCTCACTCCAATATTTTGTTAGCTTAATTACCTACACTTGGGTCATATTTATCAAGAGTGACCCTAGTCATAAAGGCTTGACATAGCGTTTGCAACCACTAAATCTGAGATTTATGCACAAATTAAGCTAAATACCAAACACCCATACACATAATCATTCTAAAATTGAAAACTCATTAAGTACCCACACTAGGGTTGGGTCACAACCCTAGCTAATGGGTCTAGCTACTCATGAATGAAGAAGAAACACAAGTAGAAGATGAATTTAAGCTCATAATTGTAAGTTACAAGATAATAATGGAAGAACTAATATTAAAGCTAAGCTAAAATAACCTAAAAATAGCTACAAGTATTGTTCACGTGCTCCTAAAACGGCTGATGCCCTAAAAATGAAGAAAATATCTATTTATACATGGATGAAAATATTGGACAAAAATGCCCCTACGGAGAATCCGCTCCCAGCGTATTTCTGAGCGCTGGGGCGAAGAGACTTTCGTTGTAGTGGATTAATGACCACTATAACGGTTCTGGATTTTCCAATTTTCTGATTCTTCACTTCGCGCCCAGCAGAATACTGAAACGCTGCAACTGTGGCTGGAGCGGAGCAGCGGAATAATACCGCTGACCACGGAATCATGAAATCTCATCTTTTCCAACTCTCTGAAGCTCGCCAAGCACGTCCAGCGAATAATTGAGCGCGGCAGCGTTAGAAGAATCGGTGCAGCGTAATAGTGGCGCGGACAGCGCTTGGGATAGCCTTGAAAGATCAACTCTCTGAAGTTTGTGTGGCAGCGAATGGAATTTCGTTGCGGCGAAGAGTAAACCGCTGCAGTGGAAGCAATGGCCTTGAAGGATCAGCTCTCTGAAGTTTGCGTGGCAGCGAAGGGAAATCCGTTGCAGCGATGGGACAAACGCTGCAGCGAAAATATGAGTGTTGCAGCGGTTTAACTAGGTCCTGGGATTTTTGCAAGTTTTGCTTCTTTGTGAGGTCTTTTGGATCAGTATCTGCAAATCCACTCAGTTCCAGCCATTCAAACCACTTGCATCAAAATGTGGGGTTAATTAGGCCAATTGTTGCCTCAAAAACTAAAGAAAAAGGGAGTAAATAGTAGTACAAATCACTAGTTATCATTGCCTTTATCTAACCGCTCACTATAACCACGTCAAGGCTTTGTTATTTCTAAACCTACCTTTAAACCCGTTGTATTGACCTCTCACATACGTTAGGAGTGACGTTGTTCAACAACTACCTAAATATGTATTCTTTCTTAAGCAACACATAATAAATAGGCACAGTCAATCGATGACCATTCAATCAACTGAAATAAGAACGTAGTTGAACAAATAGACAAATTCAAAGGTTATATAATATATTAAAACATAACAAGAATTCATCCTCCAAGAGGTCCCATCAAAACCCTAGATAACAAATTAGTTACGCATAATAGTATGTAAAAATACAATACTAAAATTTATAACCAATAATGGAAATAGAAAGAAGGAAGTGAGAAACTTGTAGAAGAATTCTCCGCCTTGCTCCTAGTGTGTTCTTTCCTCCTTAGGTCGAATCTCCAATCTCCTTAGCCTCCTTAGGTCTAAATTATCTCAAAAGTATGTCAAAAGTTCTCAAAATACCGTTTTCCATGTATATATACCAAGTAGGGTCGAGCCCAAATAATTATACTTTCTCCTACGCGAAAAAGGACATTTTTCTAGGTCAGAACATCTGCGGCCGCGGAATCAATCACGGATTCGGCCGCGGATTTTACCCAGTGCTCTACCTCACAACCGAAGACAAATCTGCGACCGCGGACTTGTCGCACATTTTTCACCCTGTTCTATTTGGAATTTGGAAAACGTAAAACATGAAAGTTGTATCCCTTTGAGTTAGCTTTCCAACTATATATTTTATATCCCAATGGAGTTCTTAGTGAAAAGTTATGTGCATTTTAATAGACAGTGCGCAATATGCCTACTCGATTCTTCATTCGTTCTTAACTATCAAATTTGATCCCCGAACACGATCCCGGCTTAATTCCTTAGGCGTTTACTCAGACTTCAAAGATCCAAATCACTTGAATTCATTTTATAACATCTACATAGCTCGAAATCACTCCACAAGGCATAAAACACACAAATAGTTCAAAACACTAGCGATTAAAGCTCAAACTCAATTAAAGTGTAGTAAATTAGAGTGTAATAAGCGACTAAAATACGTAATTATAGTCTATCATAATTTCCCCTTTAATATACTGAATTCTATACGTCTTTGTTTCTCATGTAACCATTATTAAGAACATGAATCATATATATCTCAACAATACTAAATATTCAATGCCATACAAAATCAATCAACAAACATTCCTGTCATTTACACTGTAGAATCTTTGGATAACTCGTAATGATAACAACTTCAAAAACCATCAACAACTAACAAATTCAAAGCACATTATTAACCGAGCGCTTGAGTATACTTACTTAGCAAGCAACATGAAAATTCATTACAATAACATATTGTTACTCCTCAAATGGATTCGTCCCCAGCCAAACTACTATAAATTAAACACAGATGGTGCATCTTCACGAGCGACTGCCAAAGCAGGTGCGGGAGGCCTTATTCGAGACTCACATGGAAATTGGAAAGTAGGATTTGCAGGAAATATCTCGCCAACCATCAGTGTCCATGCAGAGGTACAAGCACTCTTTATTGGTTTAAAGTTATCATACCACCATCACTTCACCCCGCTGGAAGTTAACTTGGATGCATCGAAGGTATTAACCATTATTCGAAAAAACAACAGCCTATACACTAATCTCGTGTGTGATTGTAGGCACCTCCTAGACCAGTTGCATAGTGTCACCCTCACACATGTCTACAGAGAGGAGAATAAAGTGGCGGATACCTTAGCCAAGGAAGATTGTTTGATGGAACCTGATATGGCACTAACTGTTTTTGAGTCACCACCAGTTTTTATTACCAATATCCTGCAGCATGATCAAGTAGGAGGAACAAAATATAGAAGGGTATGACCAATGCCAGATGCGAAGACCTTTACGACAACAACTTTTGATGAGCTCAATGATGGACCTGCCGCCTTTGTAATACATAGTACCCGACCATGTTTTTGTACAAACTTATTGAAAAACCTACTTGTAATAGACAAACTACTAATACTGTGATGCATCATATGCATCCACCCCTGTGTAGCTCAACGCATTAATATTAATGCAATGTTATCTTTAATACCAAAAAGGAATCATATATATCTATTGTTGGCTATGTCTATTATTAAGAGGTCAGTCTCAAATAAATTATTTTTAGGACAAAGTAATACTTTGCAAAGTTCACATAAACAGATTTAATATTTTCATAGTATATATTTTCATCATTTTCAAGATTTATTTGTAAATATTTCTCATCAACACCTAACTACGTGTTTGGATGGTTGTTATCTATTGTTTTTGTAATGTATTGCTATTATAAATACCATGTTTGTTTTGATTGTTACTTAAATTGTAAAGACCCGACCGGTCGTTTTGAGCTCTAGCGCGTCGTTCAGCGGTTGAAATTCATGAATAGCTTCATTTCAGGTATTGTGACTTTTGCGTATGGTCAAAGTTGGAATTCTGGAGGTCCGGAGTTAGATTGGAAGGAAAATTCTCATTTCAGTGGTCTTACGTTGGGGAAATTGATTAAGATTGGAATTTTGAGCAAACAACCTCAGAATCAAGATCCGAAGGTTCCACCAGGTTCCTATGATGATTTCGGACTTGGGCGTATGTCCGGATCGGGTTTTGGATAAACCGGGAGTGTTTTGGCGTATATTGTGGAAATTAGTATTTTAGAAGGAATTTCCTAAGTTTGGCTTGAAGTGAATTTCAATGATATTGATGCTCGTTTGGGATTCCAAGTCTAGGAATAGCTTCGTATGGTGATTCTAGAGTTGGGAGCGCGAACGGAAGTGAATTCGGATGTCCGTGGATTATTTTGGAGTCATTAGGCTAAAGATAGAAATTTGAAGGTTTTAAAGAATTCGACCGGAAGTGGAAATTTTGCTATCGGGGATGGAATAAAATTCCGAAAGTTGTAGCAGGTCCGTAATGTTGGATATGACTTGTGTGCAAAATTTGGGGTCAATCGGAGGTGATTTGACGGGTTTCGGCATTTGATGTGAAAGTTTGAAATTTCAAAGTTCATAAGGTTGAATATTGGTGTGGTGCGTGATTTTTGGTGTTGTTTGATGTGGTCTGAGGCTTCGATCAAGTCCGTGCTATGTTTTGAGACAGGTTGGTATGATTGGACGGGGTCCCGGGGGCCTCGGGTGGTTGACGGATCAAAGTTGAAGTTGGGAAAAGGGCTGAAGCTTGTTATCATCTGGTGTGATCGCACCTGCGAGGCTTTGGCCGCAGGTGCGAGATTGGGGCTGGAGCTGAGGGACCGCAGGTGCGGGAGTTTGGTCGCACCTACGGAATCGCAGGTGCGAAGAGGGATCGTAGGAGCGGGAGTTGTTGGGTTGTGTCAGAGCCGCACCTGCAATGGAAATTACGCAGGTGCGGAGCCGCAGGTGCGAAAAGGGTTGGAGGCAGTGG
>ML395921.1:25958-66394 GCA_005239525.1 Nicotiana knightiana | reverse complement strand
AAACAATGAAAAGGTGACTTCAAGGCATACAGATGAGAATGCAACACTACCTCAAGTCTCCTGATTGATAATGGCTAAGCACCTCTCGGACTCCGCTGGTACCAATGCCTGAATCTGCACAAAAAGTACATAAGTATTGTATGAGTACAACCAACCCAATGTACTCAGTAAGCATCGAGCCTAGCCTCGATGAGGTAGTGACGATGCTATTATAAGACGCTTACCATATAAACTTGTACTATTAATTAGCAATAGAAATAGAAATTATAATAATAGGAATAAAGGCGGATAATAATAAAAGAATGCAATAAATGAAGTAATAATGACATTTCTCGGATAAAACAACCAAAACCTTTCTCAACATCTCAAATCAAGGGGGATAAAACGATATCTAAAAACAACTTAGCCAAACCCACAAAGGAGGACAATGTCACAAGTCCAACAGCAAAATTTCATAATATATATATATATATATTATGAAATTTTGCTGTTGGACTTGTGACATTGTCCTCCTTTGTGGGTTTGGCTAAGTTGTTTTTAGATATCGTTTTATCCCCCTTGATTTGAGATGTTGAGAAAGGTTTTGGTTGTTTTATCCGAGAAATGTCATTATTACTTCATTTATTGCATTCTTTTATTATTATCCGCCTTTATTCCTATTATTATAATTTCTATTTCTATTGCTAATTAATAGTACAAGTTTATATGGTAAGCGTCTTATAATAGCATCGTCACTACCTCATCGAGGCTAGGCTCGATGCTTACTGAGTACATTGGGTTGGTTGTACTCATACAATACTTATGTACTTTTTGTGCAGATTCAGGCATTGGTACCAGCGGAGTCCGAGAGGTGCTTAGCCATTATCAATCAGGAGACTTGAGGTAGTGTTGCATTCTCATCTGTATGCCTTGAAGTCACCTTTTCATTGTTTATTTTTTATTTTTTATTGTATCAGATAATATAGTATTTTTTTTCAGACTAAGTATTTAGTATTCCTTAGAACTTATGCACTTAGTGATACCAGTCTTGGAGATTTGTTCAGATAGAGTATTGGTTTAGACTTATTATATGATTTTAGAGTTATTATCCTTATCTATATATTATTAATCGTTTAGTTATTTTTTTATTGCTTATTGTAAGTGTGTTGACTTTCCTAGAAAGTATATTAGACGCTATCACGACCCCTTGGTTGGGATTTTGGGTAGTGAAAAGTAGATATCAGAGTCTAAGGTTTCATAGGTCTCACGAGTCATGAGCAAGCTTGGTAGAGTCTTGAGTATCAGTACGAAGATGTATGTACTTATCTTCGAGAGGCTATAAGGCTTTTAGGAAACTTTTCTTTATTTCTTTATCTATCGTGAGACTTTGTTATATCCTAAATATTGAATCTTTACTCTATATTCTCTCATAGATAGTGAGGGCACGCGCTTCAGCTACAACAAAGTAGGAGTCAAAGCCCCAGGTCATAGCCGCTACCAGGAGTATGGGCAGGGGCAGAGGTAGAGCACATGCAGCGACATCTACAGTTACTCACGCCCGTGCTAGAGCATTTTTTGTCGAGCCCCAGATAACTCTAAATGGAGAGATTCTAGTTCAGGTTAAGCTGGTAGGGCCAACTTAGATTCTAGAGGGGTTTATTGCTACCCCAGTGCTTCAGGATGCTTTGGTCCGTATGGATGGACTTATAGAATGTATGGTTCAGGAAAGTCTGCTTCCTATGACACCAGCTACTTCACAAGTTAGGGGAGGAGCTCAAACTCCCGTCAATCACACTCCAGAGCAGATGGTGCATGGGTATCAGACCCCAGGAGTGTTATCAGTTGGTGTGGTTTAACCTGTTGTTGCAGTGCAGCCTGATGTCACGTCCTTAGTCTTGAACAAAGCGCATGTGCGGTACTTGACAACTTGCTTACGTTCTTTCTATGCCAAGTCAACCTAAAATATTATACTCAATATTTCTAAGAGAATATTAGATAAGAAAGATAAGAGAAATTTGCCAAATGAAGTTGTTTGTTGTCCATAACTTGAATTGTTTTTGCTTGATGAAGTACAAATGAATGGCCCCCTTTATATACTAGTCTCATAGGGGTTAGTGTGTAAATGTTAATTGTTACACAAGTCCTTAATATTTGCAAGATATATAAGATTCTAGGGACTTTCCTAGAAAATCCTTAGGGATCTAGGGTCTTCCAAAGAAAATGTCCATACTTCTTTAGAATCTTCTCACAAATGCTAGTCTTCCTCCTATAAAGCTTCCATATGGCATTAATATATTCCAAATGATGCCTATGTGGAATGATGAATTGGCAGGTCATCACAATATCCTCCACCTAATGTTGCAACGACTGCGATGCGATGTTGCTGCATAAACTCTTAGATCTTATCTTTGAATTGCAGTAAGTCTTCATACCGTTCCCACGTGGCCTTCTCCAGTGATTTCCCCTTCCAATGGACAAGGAACATAGCGGTGGCTTTCTGCCCTTGTTTTTTCCTGGCTTGGTAATCTATGATAGCATCAATCTCCCTATCATGCGAAGCGGTGATAGTAATAGGCGTTCAACTTGATTGGCCCATACTCGGATCATCCTTATCTTCATGATATAACTTAAGCATGCTGGCATGGAAGACAGGGTATATCTTAAGATATGATGGCATGTTAAGCTTGTATGAGATCTTGCCTACCTTGGAGATGATCTTAAATGGCCCCTCATACTTGCGAATCATATTCTGATGCATGCCCTATAGTGCCTTGAACTGTCTAGGGTTAAACTTCACCATGACCATGTCCCCAACTCTATAATCTGTGGGGCGTCGCTTACGGTCCACAAACTTCTTCATCTTCTTATTTGCCTTGTCCAAGTAGGACTTAGCAGTGTCAAGCTGATCCTCTCATCCCTTGGCCATATGATAAGCCCCCAAACTCTTTCCTTCGAATGCGGATGGTAATGAATGTGGAGTTTGTGGTTGTTGTCATGTGGCTAGCTCAAATGGTGTCCGCCCTGTGGACTCACTTCGCTGCAAGTTATAAGATAATTGGGTGATATCCAGGAGCCTTTCCCAATATTTCCGATGTGCGCTTACATAATGCATCAAGTAGCACTCTAGTAAGGCATTGACTTCTTCCGTTTGTCCATCCGTCTGTGGGTGGAAACTAGAGGAGAAGTGAAACTCCGTGCCAAGTATGTCGAATAACTCTCTCTAAAAGTTCCCAGTAAAGCGGGGGTCTCGATCACTGATGATATGCCTTGGTAAGCCCCAATATTTCACCATGTTCTTAAAGACTAGCTTGGCGGCTTCCTTGGTTGTGTAACCTGGTGAGGCGGGCATGAAGGTGTCGTATTTGGAAAATCTATCCACGACCACCATAATAGTACCATAACCATTGAACTTTGGTAGGAAAGTGATAAAGTCCATAGACACGCTTTCCCATGGACGCTCTACAACTTGTAGTGGCTACAAAAGTTCTTCAGACTATTGTTGCTCAACTTTGTCCTGCTGGCATACAGGACAAGTCTGCACATAACACTTTATGTCATCTCGCATGCGTGCCAATAGTAGACTGACTCAACCAAGGCCCTAGTGTTACGTTGGCCTGAATGACCATCCCACATAGTGTCATGACTTTCCCTTATGATCCTCCGTCTAATGTCTCCAAACTTAGGCACGTGGACCTTCCGACCCGTGGTAAGCAATAGGCTGTTTTCTACCCAAAAATGTCTCGTCTTGCCCTGGTTGGCTAACTCGGTAAGCTGTTAGGATGTTGTATCATGTTACATGCCTTATTTTATAGCCTCATGAATGTCCCAACTTGCTGAAGTGATGGAAGCAATCTCGGATTTCTGGCTCAAGGCATCGACTACAACGTTACCTTTGCGCGACTTGTACTCCAGCACATAATTAAACTCGACCAAGAAATCCTGTCACCTAGCTTGTTTTGGTGTGAGCTTCTTCTGCATCTGAAATTAGCTAGTAACCACATTCGTGGTCTTGACCATGAACCTGGACCCGAGAAATATTGTCCCCATGTACGAAGGCAATGCACAATGGCAGTCATTTCCTTCTCTTGCACCGTGTAACGCCGCTCCGTCTCATTTAACTTGTGGATCTCAAACACTATGGGATGTTTATCCTGCATCAAGACATCCCCAATGGAAAAGTCGTAGGCATATGTGTGCACCTCAAATGTCTTAACAAAGTCAGGTAACGCCAAGACTAGCTCCTCTGTTACAGCTGCCTTAAGGCCTTCAAATGCCTTTTGACAATGATCCGTCCAAACCCATGGCTTGTTCTTCTATAGCAACTCAGTCAATGGTGCGGCATTTTTTGAGTAGCCACCGATGAACCTATGATAGTAGTTAACAAGTCCAAGGAAGGATCTCAATTTAGTTACCTTTATATGTGACTCCCACTCTTGGTACTCTTCCATGCGTAGCTCGCCATTGATAATGATGTGGCCTAAGAAGTTCCCCTTTGATTGTGCAAACTCGTATTTCTCCATCTTGATGTATAGCTCGTTATCCCCCAAGACTTGGAAAACCTTCCTTAAGTGCTCCATGTGCTCCTCCAAGGTGTTGTTGTAGATCACTATGTCGTCTAAGTAGACTACCATGAACTGATCAAGGTAGGGATGGAAAATCTTGTTCATAAGGGTTCAAAATGTGTCCAGTGCATTGGTTAAGCCGAAGGGCATCACCAACCACTCAAAGGCTCCATATCTCATCACACATGTTGTCTTTGGCTCATCCCCTTCTGCAATGCGAAGCTGGTAGTAGCCCTTGTGAAGATCCACCTTGGTAAAGTACATTGCTTGCCCAAGTCTATCGAACAAGTCATCAATGAGAGGGATCGGGTACTTATTCTTCATTGTGACCTTATTAAGTGCTCTATAGTCTATGCATAAGCGCAAAGATCCATCCTTCATCTTCTGGAACAATATTGGTGGACCGAAAGGTGCCTTTGATGGGCTAATGTGACCAGCATCCAGCAACTCTCTCAATTGTTTCCTAAGCTCCTTTAGCTCGGGCGGTGCCATACGATATGGGATAAATGTGAGTGGCTTAGCCCCTAGATCCAACTCAATTTTGTGACCCACCTCTCGCCTAACGCAATTTCTTAGGCAACTCCTTAGGCATGACATGTTTGTTTTCCTCAACCAAATTCTCTATGCAAGACGGCAGTGTCACTCTTTGTTACACCCCATGTTTTTATAAGTGGAAGTACGCCATAAATAAATTTATGGAAGCTCGGAAAATGAGATGTTACATCCCGCATCTTCATACGTTAAAGTTTCATTGTTAGTTAACTGACATAAGTTTGGGAATGAGATTATTTTGAGATTATAAGTATTATGCTATTTCAAGTAAGTGAGAAGTAAATTCGAGAAGGTGGGAGGGTAAGAAAATCGATGAGAATGAATTTCGTCAAAGTTTGGAATTTAAAGATAAAATATGGTCCGGACTATAAATACCCGGTGTTTATGGACTAGTGTCATACGAGGTACCACATGACCATGATAGTAAGGTGTATAAGGTGTGTTAAAAGTGAGTAGTATTCTAAGTAATTTGGGATAATTCTTAATTATATGGGTAATTGGTTAATTATTGGTTAGTGGGATATTAACAAGTTAATCAAGAGATTAATGGATAATTAAGTAGAATTGTGAATAAGCTTAAATTCCAAAACGTGGCAGCAACTTAATTTACGATTGATGACTCTTACAAGCCACTTTATAAGGCTTTGGCTTAGTCATCACATTGGAAAGTCTTAGTCATTGATCAATAACGTTAAGAATAAGATTAATAACATTACTTCTCTCAATCATTTTAAGAATGAAATCAATGGCGTTAGTCATGGGCTTAGACATCACCTTTGCAAAGTAATGTTATTAGCTCAAAATTTTGCAATGGCAACGTGAGATTTCTCTGAAATACTACATGGTTCAATGTGAAATGCTAATTCAAAGAAGGCCCGGTACAATCTTTCTCAAGAATATTATACGGATTTTTTCCTACTTCGATCCTCCGTTACGTGTTTTCGCAAAGAGAATCGGTTCAGGTATGTTAAGTCTAAGCCTTTCCTTTATTTTGTCATGATATCATAACTACACAAGTTTCATAATGAGGCATAAAGAAAAATTCATGTTTCGGAATTTACGTATATTTTTCCTAGTCTTCTAAGTACAATATGCCTACCAGTAATTACGATCTCCGCCTAGAATTGGAAGGTGACATGATGATCACTTATAGGGTATTAAATGATATGTGAGTACGTGACAAATCTCTACTTTACATATTGATAAATATTCCTATAATAGTTAAATAACTTGTTGGGAACCAAGAGAATAAAAGAACAAAGATCTTGACAGAATGTGCCGTGCAATTGAGTATTTCCTTTTTCCAGTCAAGAGAGCAGAGAGTCTATATGTACAGTATTACAGTATTTTCATTACCATGAGATATAATCGATGGGTAGGCCCCTATTGGGCAACCTCTAATCAGATGGTAAGTTATATACCGAGCCTACTATGGCCGAGCGCCTATGAGCGAGCCCAGTTGGTTGAGATACAAAGCCTAGTATGGTTGAGCGCCTATGAGCGAGCCTACTACGGCAGAGCAGTTATATATATAGAGCCGGACAACTATTTTACTTACTATATTGAGAAAGTTGAGTCAGTATCAGCAGTTACGCTTATCTTCTGATTATCTTTGACTTCCAGCTACTTGCAGTTATTATATTATCAGTTCAGTTTCAGCTTTCAGTATATTGACTTACATACTTGGTACATTATTTCGTACTAACGTCCCTTTTCTGGGAGGGGCTGCATTTTATGCGTGCAGGTTCAGATAGACAAACAGGTAGACTTCCTCATTAAGTTTTTTCCGAGTTCTGCTTGATCGGTAAGCTTCATGTCTTTCGGAGTCGCCGGGTCTAGAGCTTTATGTATATCTTGTGTATATATGTATATATGTTATGAATAGGTCGGGGAGTTGTTCCGATCACAGTATATCCACCAGTAGAGGCTTGTAGACATATCCTGTCAGCTAGTGTAATATGTTGGGCTTGTAGGCCTTGTATGTATATGTGCTTGGTTTGTCAACTGCAATATTATGACGGCTTTGTCGGCCCAGCTTTATATTGAAATTTAATCAGGATTCGCAGTTGTCTTGCAATGTGGCCCATGGACAAAGTGTGACATCTATGTTCAGAGTCCCTTAGTTGCAAGTTGATACGCATGGATTGGTGAGGCACTAGGTGCCGGTCTCGCACCTAGGTTCGGGGCGTGACAAAACTGGCATCACAGAAGTTCTGTCCTAGGGAGCCTACAAGTTGTGTCTAATAGAGTCTTGTTTATGGGTGTGTTGTGCACCACACTTATAAGCAGGAGGCTATAGGGCATTTAGGACTGTCACTCTTTCTTCTTACTCTAGATCGTATGGTAGAGCTCACTTATAAGAATTCAAATTTTGAACTTCTATTTTATTTGTAATAAGGAGATGCCTACATTCAGAAAGACGATTGATAAGAGATATAGTTGTGGAAGTGTTGAGTTAAAGGAACTCGATTTTGCATCTTGCTTATGATGAGAAAATGAGAGGTATTCAGCAGATCATGCCTGTACTAATAGGTGTACGGTTCCTGATAAGGATCTTTTAGGAAAGAATACTTATCCATTCTTACGGTAAAAAGAAATAAACGAATCGGAAGTTAGATACGAGTTGCAGCAAGTAAAAGAAGCAAGGTGAAGAAGAGTACGAGGTACCCAGTTAATAAAGATTATCATTATTTACCATCCAGGAAGGGAAATATAAGCATTTTGAATTACCTTCAACAGTAATAGATGTACGTACAATCGGCCACACCTATCTCAGTCATGCCCTATGGGAGTTAACAAATATGGTTTAAGATAAGGAAAGGATAGCAGGATCCGGATGGGGTTAGAGTAACCCAAAATGATGAATGGATGGTTTGTGTTAGTTAACATTTCCGAAGGATATTACAAAGGTGCTAATGGATCTCCTTGTGAGATATCAGATGGTGCACTCTAAAATAGTACAACTAGGTATGAGTATTACAAAGATGTACGCTGGAATCCTGGAAAGGGTAAATATTACCTTAGTGTGGCTCCCGTCCTTAGTAGAGAAAGAATGTTTGGAAATTCGAGGGGCAAATGGATGGAGCAAGGGGAGCTAAAACCAAAAGAATGTTTTGTTCAAATTTTCAGAATAAAGTGATAGATAGAAATATTAGCAGGGAAGTACGAAGATGGATAATGAAGCATTACGAGTGAGATGTGTTACATGGATGACAATGGTAGAGTGTTACAGAATCTATAGTCAAATGAAGAAAGAGACGAGAGGTGATGGACCTTAAGAAAACAAAAGAGTATAGGCCATATAGTCACATTTCGAGAAATAAGTTCGTGACTCTAACGTGATTAACAGAAGGAAAAGTTAGACCCAGAGTAATAGAAATCAGTATGGACTGGTGAACAAAATGAAATAAACATGAATTAGGAACTGAGTGATTTGATAATAGTTAGCATCATGAGAATTTCATACTGCATTCCGGAAATAATAAAATAGACAATAGAAGAAGATCCATGATGAATTCAGAGAATAGTCATTCAGGGAGACGCTTCCCTAAAGCAAGCAATATGAGCAAAGTTAAGCTTAAGGGGCTGAATGTGTCAGTTAGACTAAGTGTCACCATCACGAGTGAGGAATTTTGTTATCCTTGGTATAGAAGTATTACCGCAAGGCGAGTAAGGGTCATTGATGATGCGAAAGGACGCCAAAGATGAAGAGAAAAAACATCTATAGGCAGGTCGTCATGGCTCCAAGTCTTAGTACTTCCCTAAAGGGGGGAATATGGAATGATAAAGGAAGAATGCGATAAAAATAAGGAAGGGATGAGATTTCACTTATCCAAATGTTACAGATATGCTATGATTCCAGAACGTTATGTAAGCACGACGTCAAAGAAAAAAGGAAAGTAAGGGTTCCTGCCCAGGATGTTATTGATAGATAAGGAGCCAGTACGTGAGGTATGTTAAGACAAAAAAATAACCCAAGAAATATTACGCGGAACATGGATATGAGAATGGGCCAAAGAGTAGTTAGTAGTTGATTTAGGAAGAGCCAAGTTATGCCTAAACAAGAGGATAAAGACAAATCAACAAATCAATGCAAGATAAACATAGGGAACCCCAACATGGGGAATTCAGCCTCACAATTATGACATTGTAATAGTTGAGATATTCATATAAGAGTTGGGGAAGTTAAAAAGGAATTGTATGAGTACTAAGGAAATAAAAGAGAATGCCACTATGAAGATAGCCGAAATATCAGTTCAGAAGGAACCTACAAGCACAAGGGCATGGAGGTAAGTAACTATGGATAATTAGAGGCGCAGAAGAACATCAAAAATTCCATCAAGTATATGATGTAATAAGCTCGCAGCTTACAAATTTAGAGGGTCCTCCCTAAGTACTACAATGAATGACTAGCTAGGGAAATAAGGAAGAAGGTTTCAACCTAAACTCAGTGACCTAAAGAGGAAATGGTCTTATAACAAAAATCTCACAACAACATTGTAAGCACTCCAAAGGAAAGTGACACCTATCGTGGCTAATGAACGGGAAGTAAAGTTAAAAATAAAATTCGAGATCATCTGAGTTGCACGAAAACTATGTCATATGTAGGCACTAAGATAAGCTAAGTATGGATGCAACAAAAGAGCAGAAAGACTAGGAAAAGTAATAGCTTATGTTTAAATAAAGTTAAGATAGAACGAAAAGAAATTATTCGATCAACGATCCAGAGTTGGTTAAGTTATGAACGCACTTAAGGGTTCAGAGTTTTATACATGCAGCATATACGGCCGTAGAAGAACTGGGTATATGTTAAAAGAAAGAATTGAGCCCATGTCATAAACGAAGGGTTAAATTGTTAAAGGATTGTATCATGCATATCCCTCAGCGCCCATGAAATGCTAAACAGGATAACTAATACCATGAACCCCAGATCGGGAGATAGCTTAAGCTGACATAAAGGCCGATTAGAAGAAGGAGGAAACTAAAGAGCTACATCAACGAAGTAAATCAGGAGTCTGATTATTGGACCCAGAAAATTGTAGAAATCGTGATTGAGGATACTACATAATTAATCTTAATATTAGAGGTGCAATAGAGATAGCACAAAAACCATTCTCTATAACGACTCTACGATAAAGCCAGCTAGAAAAATACCAGCCTCATAAGAATTCGGTATGGAGCTTCCACCGGATTTTATAGGCACCATAGAGGTACAAGTATTATAATAAAGCTTCAAATGGTGGATGTGATTTATACCTATGTGGGGGGTGGTTATGAAAGAGAGATAGAAGAATATGAGGTGATATTTTAAAATAAGTAAGGTAAAAGTAAACAACATACGAAATACTCAAGTATACAAGGATGAGAGTGGTCCATACTTTAGGTAAAGGACTAGAAGCACTGGGATTCAGTATCCAGGAATGATAGCAGCATCGTTAGTGGCATACCTTCCAGCCTATGGTTTCTAAGTACCGAAAGGTCTAATTAGAGAGTAAAACAAGAGTTAGAGACGATGCGATGTCTCGCTTGATATTCCAGAAAAACATAAGAGAATCGATCGCAAGCTAAAGTATGATAAAACAACAAGGTTTTAGAAAAAGAAGAGTAAGGATACGAAGAAGGCATGTGAGAAGGTTACGAAAATGGATGAGTCCTCGGGATTAAGCCCGTGAAAATAAAGGAGTTGATGGTTACTCTAAGTTATAGAAAGCTCAATATAGCAATATTGGTAAGTTCGACAAAGTACCGAGCAAAGAACTTCAGTATACCTATAGATGCCCGGAGGGACATCTTATTAAGATCTTTACATAGTTACAAAGTGAGGCGTAGATATTGGCTAAAATATGGAGGAAAAAGGAAAGAAGAGTTGCATAAGTGCACTTACAAAATCATAGTCGTACAGGCTGCATGATAAAAGGTAGAAACAGTTACAAGATCGGAAGGATCCCGACAACGAGTTGTGATGCAAGAAAGAGGCCTAAAGAGGGAAATTCCCTAGCCTTTGGGATTCATTCACAGAACAGTTGCCTAGATGGCAAGAGGAGTATCAAAGTATTCACCAGAGTTATGGCTTATGAGAATGATAAGTGTATCAGTCAACATTAGAGTACGAATGTTCCAAACGGGGTAATGATGTTACACCCCATATTTTCATACGTGGAAGTACGCCATAAATAAATTGATGGAAGCTCGGAATATGAGATGTTACATCCCGCATCTTCATACGTTAAAGTTCGTCGTAAGTTAATCGACGTAAGTTTGGGAATGAGATTATTTTGAGATTATAAGTATTATGCTATTTCAAGCAAGTGATAAGTAAATTCGTGAAGGTGAGAGGGAAAGCAAATCGATGAGAATGAATTTCGTCAAAGTTTGGCATTTTGAGATCAAATACGGTCCGGACTATAAATACCTGGTATTTATGGACTAGTGTCATACGAGGTACCACATGACCATGATAGTAAGGTGTATAAGATGTGTTAAAAGTGAGTAGTATTCTAAGTATTTTGGGATAATTCTTAATTATGTGGGTAATTAGTTAATTATTGATTAGTGGGATATTAACAAGTTAATCAAGAGATTAGTGTATAATTAATTAGAATTGTGGATAAGCTTAAATGACAAAACGTGGCAGCAACTTAATTTACGGTTGACGACTCTTACAAGCCACTTGATAAGGATTTGGCTTAGTCATCACATTGGAAAGGCTTAGTCATTGATCAATAACGTTAAGAATAAGATCAATAACATTACTTCTTTCATTCATTTTAAGAATGAGATCAATGACGTTAGTCATGGGCTTAGGCATCACCTTTGCAAAGTAATGTTATTAGCTCAAAACTTTTCAATGGTTACGTGAGACTTCTCTGAAATACTACACGGTTCAACGTGAAATGCTAATTCAAAGAAGGCCTGGTACAATCTTTCTCAAGAATATTATACAGATTTTTCCCTTCTTCGATCCTCCGATATGTGTTTTCGTAAAGAGAATAGGTTCAGGTATGTTAAGGCTAAGCCCTTCCTTCATTTTGGCATGATCTCTTAATTACACAAGTTTGATAACGAGGCATAAAGAAAAATTCATGTTCCGGAATTTACGTATATTTTTCCTAGTCTTCTAAGTACAATATGCCTACTAGTAATTAGGATCTCCGCCTAGAACTGGAAGGTGACATGATCATCACTTATAGGATATTAAATCCTATATGAGTACGTGACAACCCTCTACTTTACATAGTGATAAAAACTCCTATAATAGACAAATAACTTGTTGGAAACCAAGAGAATAAAAGAAAAAAGATCTTGAAAGTATGTGCCATGCAATTGAGTATTTCCTTTTTCTAGTCAAGAGAGCAGAGAGTCTATATGTACAGTATTACAATATTTTCATTACCATCGAGCTATAATCGATAGGCAAGCCCCTATTGGGCAACCTCTGATCAGACGGTAAGTTATATACCGAGCCTACTGTGGCCGAGCGCCTATGAGCGATCCCAGTTGGTCGAGATACAGAGTCTAGTATGGACGGGCGCCTATGAGCGAGCCTACTACGGCAGAGCAGTTATATATATATATATATACCGAGCCTTATAGGGTCAGGCATCTATTTTACTTACTATATTGAGAAATTTGAGTCAGTATCAGCAGGTAGCATATCTTCAGATTATCTTTGACTTCCAGCTACTTGCAGTTATTATATTATTAGTTCAGTTTCAGCTTTCAGTATATTGCCTTACATACTCGGTACATTATTTCGTACTGACGTCCCTTTTCTGGGGGCGCTGCATTTCATGTGTGCATGTTCAGATAGACAGATGGGTAGACCTCATCATTAAGTGTTTCCCCAGTTCAGCTTGATCGGTAAGCTCTATGCTTTTCGGAGTCGCGGGGTCTAGAGCTTTATGTATATCTTGTGTGTATATGTATATATGTTATAAGTAGGTCGGGGAGCTATTCCGATCACAGTATATCCACCAGTAGAGGCTTGTAGACATATCCTGTCAGCTAGTGTAATATGTTGGGCTTGTAGGCCTTGTACGTATATGTGGTTGGTTTGTCAGCTACAATAATTATGACGGCTTTGTCGGCCTAGCTTTAGATTTATATTTAATCAGTATTCATAGTTGTCTTGAAATGTGGCCCATGGCCAAAGTATGACATCATATGTTCATAGTCCCTTAGTTGCAAGTTGATACGCAACGATAGGTAAGGAACTGGGTGCTGGTCTTGCCCCCAGGTTCGGGGCGTGACACTCTTGTCTTCCTCCAGACTTGCAATGGTTGCGACGAACGTCGGCTCCCTCTTCTTGATCCCCTTGACAACCTGCATAGATGAACTTGTTCTTGGCTCTATCAGTGTGCCATAGTTATATTAGGTACCATGCAAGATCCTTCTCGCTCCATAACCAAGAGGCATTGGAGGTAGGGATCGATCAAAGTAATAACGTCTAAATAAATCTTGCCCTGGTATGATGTCAAAGATATCCATAGTAGTTACAGTAAAGTTTAGCATACCTTTCCAAATTCCCAATTTGACACCAACATTAGCTACCCCACGAGCATTTTTTACCTCAGCATTCACGGTCTTGACGTGAGATTTGGTTGGAGCAAGCTTCAATTCTAGTCTCCTTGCAGTAGCCTTAGTCACGAAATTATGATTTGCTCCAGTATCCACCATTGCATGAGTGGGCTTTCTATTGATGGTGATATCCACGAATTGATTGTCAATCTTGGTAGGTTGGATATCTTGCTTCGTGACAGTGCCACATAATTCGATCATACCCAACAGTGCGGTTCCCGAACTCTCTCCATATGGCTACTCCTTCCGTTCATGGAGCATGGCGATGAGGCTCTTTAGGTTTGAACAATTCCTGAAGCCATGCATCCCTCCACATATGTAGCATGCCTTCTTCCCAGCCTGTGCCTTCTTCCCGGCGTAGCCCTAACAGCCACTCAACTTTCTACAATCTTGAGTCTTAGGGAATTGTTGTTGTATCTCCTTGACCTTGTCGCGGTCTCCCCCACCTTTGACATTGTTAACCTTTGACTCCTTGCCTTTGCGTTTTTCATGTTTTTCATGCTTGAAAAATATTGAACATTTTCCCTCCATTATGGCTTGGTCTATATCTGTGACTTGTCGATGTTGAAACTCCTACTTAGACCAATTTTGCAACTCGTCCATGAAGTGGAACAGCAAGTCATCATTGTTCAGGTTGGGGATTGTAAGCATTAGGGTAGTGAAGTCCTTGACATAGTCGCATATGCTCCATGTTTTCTTCAACTCTATAAGTTTGCGCCTTGCCTTGTACAAGACATTGTTTGGAAATAATTGTCGCTTGAACTCGGCTTTGAACTGATCCCACGTGCTAATAGTACATAGACCTTTATCCACGTAGTCCATCTTCCTTCTCCACCATAGCATGGAAGTCTCTGAGAGGTACACCACCATAGTGTTGATCATGGCCTCATACTCCCTCACCTTGTCGTGCCTGAAGTAGTTCTCTAAGGGCCAAAAGAAGTTTTTAACTTCTTGTGCATCACGAACACCTTTTAACATTGGGGGTTCAGGAGCCTCGATCTTGGCCTTCCTCGTCACCACAACATTATTGGTTGCCTAGGTCATGACAACATCGACATGCTCCTCGACTGACTCTATCATTCCCTTCATAGTGTTGATAGTACTCAAAGCCTCGATCTATCTGCACTAAAAGGCAGTGATGGTTTTCCTTAGTTCCATCTTGGTCTGTGTAAATCCCTCCAATTCATTTCAGATACTCTCAATCTCTTCAAGAGTGTGCTTCTCAAGAACTCTAAGGGAGCCTTCCACCTTCCCCAAGTGTTGGCCAAATATGTCCACGGCGTCCACCCCCGTGTTCATCTTCATGACACACTCGTTACTGAGCGAGACGTCCTCAGGCAGAACCTCCACTTCATCCTTTCTCACCTCAATGGCAGATGGTTCTTGGGATGTAAGCCCTTCATTGGACACAAATGATCTCTCCCTAGTCACACCTCAAATGGGGGTTGTGAAGTGGTCTGTTGCAATAATAATACCCAACTAGGAGTCGAGATCGAATCCACAGGGACCGTAGATGGGATTAGTGGTATATATTTGGACTAAACACGTGAATTTTCTAAGTTGCACTTCCTCAAACTTTGTTTTGATTTTACTTCTAAAATTATAGTAAGGATTGAAATTGTAAAAAAAAACTAGAGAATAATGTTTTTGTTGTTGATTGTCAAATATGTAATAGGTCTAGAGCTGCGACTTCCACCTAGGTGTTTACCTAACGGGTTCTGGGATTTAGAACGAGTTTCGTTGGTCGGGGAGTATTATATCAATCAACACACAATTACCCACTCAATATCTCTCGGTAAGAGAGTGGTTATTCCCAATTTAGCTTTCTCAGGTCCAAATGAGTATTGTACAAAACAGTTGATAAATTACTTAAGTCGCTTTTCACTACCTCTAGATTCAACCCTTTAATTGGTACTATCAATCTCTTGAATTCATCCCAAATTCTTGTTAGCCAATTTTTTCTAGACTAAGTCTTTCTTTCTCAAGTAGAGACTAAGTCAAAAAGGCTTGAACTAATGATTGAAACCATTAATTCTACAATTATAGCAAGAAGTAGTCTAAATAATACACACCCAACAATAAAAAAGCCCAAAATCAACACCCATTAGGTTCCCATACTAGGGTTGGGTTGCAACCCTAGCTAGAAAATTAGCTGCTCATAGTGGGTAATGAAGAAAATAAAGAATAAAAGATGATCAAACTCATATCGAAATATTAATAGATGAGAATACAACATAAAATCAACAATATAAGCTAAAGATTCCTAAAAGAGTAAAGAAAAATGGCTACAGAACTTCTGGTATTCAAAACTTAACCTAATTTTGTCAAAAAAGACTATTTATACATAGCTAAAATTTTCAGACAAAATTGGCCTTTCGGAGGTTCTACGACCGCACAATTCTGCGTGTGGTCCGCACTTTTCTTTATCTCTTGACAGGAGTGGGTTCTGCAGCCGCACAATTCTACACTGCGGCTGAATCTCTTTAGTTCTGCGGACCGCGCAATTCTGGGTGTGGCCGCACATTTGATTTATGCAGCCGCACAATTATAGTGTGGTCCGCAGTTCTTGTTTGTCTTGAATTTCCAACTCTATAAACCTTGACTTCTGCGGACGTACAATTATTGTGTGGTCCACACTTTACACTGCAACACTGTCGATTCTTCTTCATGTTCTACGGCATAGATAGAATTATGCGGTCCACACTTTGAGCCTGTGTGCTTAATTTTTGTCCTTGCTCAAAAGTACTCCTTCTTGAGTTGGATTTCATCATCATGGATCATTTTCCAATGCTCCTGCAAGTAAGCATATTTCATCAGCTTTCCAGAATACCTTTAAACATTTTCGAACTAAAACGAAAGTCAAAAGGCGCAAATAAGTAGTTAAAATCCCCACTTATCAACTCCCCAAACATAAGCTTTTTCTTGTCCTCAAGCAAATAAGGTAATTCTCACCTCCACAAGAAAAGAGATATTCCAGCTAATCTATGAAAAATTAAACACACATCAATTAGAACCAACAATTACCCACACACTCATGAATTATCAACAAGGCAATGTTTTGAAGTTTTAAGCACAAATAGCTCTAACGTGACACTTGAGCATCAAGAGTTGACTTTAGTCATCAAGGAAGTTCGGTCTTTCATGTAGGTCATTGTGGATCCCAAACTCGTCCACCTCTAATCCCCATTAGCTTATCTCACTTAAGAATGTAGCAGTCAATACAAGGATTTGTGAAAAGTTTGCTCATCACTCTCAAAAGAATGTCACAAGTACGGCTCTAAGTACCATATGATTTCCCCTCATGTAAATCACCAGTAATGTAAGTTCATTCGTCTTGAAATCACGTAGGGCTTTTTCGGGATGTAATGAAGGCTTTTGGACTAAGGTAGAAAATGTTAGAATAGAACGAGTGCATCTTTCCTTAAGCACTCCATTTTCTCTTTTTGGCTCATGCTTTGCCGACTTTTTGAAGAATTTTATTTTTCCTTAGGGGAACTATAGAGACTTGACATCACTCTTTCTTAGTCATGATAATCATTTTGTCTTCTTTGTTTTCTCCATGCTTTGCATTTTTGCTTTTTAATTGAATCCCTTAAACTCTTCAATTTATTCATATTCTTTTTCCATTTTTCTTTTGTTCTTTATTTCTTTTTTGCCCTTTCCTTTTCTTCATTTCTTTTCTCTTTTTGTACCTTGATATAACTTTCAAAACTCCTCGTCTCTCCCCCAAACTTATGTTTTCGCCAATTGTTCTCATGAGTGTTAAGGAAAGCTCGGGTGCCAAGAGAGGGTCACTACAAAACGGGTAAAGGCTTGTAACATGGTTATCAAATGAGAACGACTTTAGGATCAAAAGGGGTTGACTAGGGATAACATAATTGGTGGGCCATGTAAAATTTCAAAGCGCGTCAAGGAGTCTAGAATCACTTCTCAAGCTAAGCAAAACTTAAAATTTCGCCTAGAAACACATTCAAGGAAAGTTCTAGACCATTATCACGGGTACTTGGACTTGCAACAAACATCTCACCTCTCACACAGCTGGATTATTAAAAAGGATAGATTCAAGGGTCCACAACAACCGTATTCAAGATTGAAAATCACTAATGGTTCAACTAAACCACTCGATGATTGTCTAAGCCAACACAAGAGTCACAAGGTCACTAACTAGAGCCATTTTTTCAAGAACTTATTTTTAATCATAAGCGTGTAGTTAAGTGTGTTGATACCAAGTGAAGTATGCTTGACACTCTTATTCATTATTACTACTATTCTTACCTAAACATCAAAAAGGTACTCAATCTCTTAAGAAGGTTGTCACGCCATCCATTGTTGGGAAGAGTTACCCAGTTCACACAAAAACCACCTTTGAAAAGAACCGTGGCATTAAAAAAACCAAAGGCTTACTGATCACTTAAACATAAAAAAAGAAGCTACCAAATAAAAAAGAAGCTATTAAAGTAAATAAGAAGATAGATTACTAAGAAAACAAAATAAAGAAGCTATAAAATAAACTACTGAAAGCAAAAATGAATATACAAACTGAGAATGGGAAGAGAATATATACATCAATAGAGAGAGATGAATATATACATAATGAAAATAAAAATAAAAAGAGATTATTATAGTTATTACAAACCAATGCCATATGTCATATCAAATCAAAATAGACCCCCGCCCCCTCCCCCCCTCCCGAATAAGAATAAGCATTGTCCGCAGTGCTTAATAAAAATCAAAATAAGGAAAGGAAAGAGTAAAGAGGACTCCCTATGTGGTCTCAGTGTCCATTGCAGCATCACCGCCCTCAGGATCCTCCAACTGGATCTCATCATCCTCTACTCGGGGAGTAGCGGGGTTGGTGAACATCTGTAACACCGCCTCAGCAGTGTGGATAGCAAGGTCTGGCTCCTCAGACTGGCTGGCTAGTTCAACTGATGCTGATGGTGTTGATAGGTCTGATGGTAATGATGGATCTGTCTCCATCAGTAAGGAAAATGGAAGACACCAGCTTCTGCTATCTTGATCACGTCACGTCTCACCTTGTCCACTGATTTTCTCGAGGCCTTGGATTTTCTCATCTTCTTCCCCTGTTTACCTAGATCCTCAATTGCTCCCCATGTGCCACCAAGGTATCTATGATGGTCGTCTGATTATCCAATATCTTCTTCAATGTTTCCTCCACTGATGGAGGAACCTGGGGTGCTGGGGCAGAAGACTGTGTTGCAACAGCAGTGGATAGGTCAGACACCTTTGCAGTAGTTGTCTGCATCCAGTTTTTGAGACTCGCCAGTGTCTGGGAGACTCGTAGTGTGGTGAGTGGATAAGTGGAGGAGGAAGGTATTGATACTGATGCCGATGGCCCTGGATATGGAGGTGGTGGCATGGTAGATGTCTCGGTGGAAGGCCTGGCTATTGTGGAAGGCATGGAAGCTGTAGAAGGCATAGCAGCAGAATCTACAACTACCACTGATGGCTCATCAGACTGGCCTACTGTAGTAGTCGACTTACCCTTGTTCATCGGGTTCCTTGGGTCCTTCAGAGAATACCAAAAGAAAGGCTTCTTAGCCCGAACCTTTGTATCAAAGCTCCTAGGCTCCACCCCCGCATCCGTGAGATACTCAGTGATAGTTTTGGGATACATGTAGGAGCTCTCACCCTGCCTGACAACCACTGACATGTTGGCGGACATGATGGAACCCACATTGATTGAGTACCCGGCCATGATAGATGCAATTAATTCTGCCCGAGGGATTAGAAGATTGTTCCCATTCTGGCTCGGGTCTATGCGACTGCACACAAATATTTTCCACCCTTTTACCTCAAAGTTGAGGGTGGCCCTCTGAATGGGCACCCCTGCTGTGATCCATAGTGGCAGTGGTCCTGGATATGTTAATATCTCATCTAACCACGGGCGAGCCACATCACCCATTGAAAATTTTTCCAAGTATTGAACCGGCTTTACCTCTTCGAACCCCAAATATGTGTTCAGTGTGCTCTAATCAAATCTAACCTTCAGGTTCCTCACCTTGGTCACCTTAGTCCCCTTTTTGATGTGCACCACATTGGCATAAAACTCCCAGACTAAATGCTCCTTGGCATCCATCACACTCTGAGTGAACCATGTCCACCCCTTTCTTTCCCTGGACTGCTTAGCCACATTCGGATTAAATCTATCCAAATCCTTCAAAAGAAATTGAAGCTCAAGTGTGAGCAATCTCTGGGGCCACCACTCTCGGAACCTAGTAAAGGTTGTCAGGCTCACGAATCTATCTTCCCAAATCTCCTTTTTTTTTACCTCTCAAGGCCAGCAACTCTGGTATCTCCCCCTCGACCATTATCAGGAATATCCTCATCATCATCAACTGTAACTGGAGCGGCGGGGGTGTGAGTAGATGAGGGTTCTGAACCCTAATTTCCATCTTATGAACCCTCAGAATAGCTTGCTGAGATGGAAGGTCATTATAGAGCTAGTATCTCCCTTGGAATTGTTGTGGCTGAGATTGGGCCTCAGGTTATGCCTCCACACAATGGCCTCAGATGCTTCCTTAGACGGGATATAAGAACTTGATTCAGAGGGCTCTGTGGCCCTACCTCACCTAGTTGTTATTTTCTTTGCAATCACTTTCTGCACAACAAGTGGTTGGTACCCCTGCCTCGGCCTGGAGAGGGTTCAACCCTCCCTTTGGAAGTATCACCACGTACTCTTGATCTAACCATTGTCTCTAATACATAGAAACATGAGTCAGTTAAAGTTCAAAAATAGGCTATAAAACAGTTGCAAACAAAACAGTGTGCAGGAGGGGGAAGTGAGGTCCGCACACTTCTGAGTGCGGTTGCAGAATGGCTTGTGCGGACTGCACAATTTTGGAAGCGTGGACGCACATTTTAAGTGCCGTCCGCACAATTCTGAGTGCGGCCGCACAATTCAATGATCCAAAAATCCAATTCTCTAAAAATTTGATCTATGGCCGCACACATTTTTCTGCGACCGTAGTTCAGTTTCTGTGGACCGTACAATTTTTGAGTGTGGTCCGCACAATCACAGCACTATCTTTTCCCTAGCCTAAGGAGCTGTGGAGCGCACAATTCAAAATCAAACGACGGTGAACTTAGGTTTTTTCAATTTTAGCACAATTTGGACATGGTATTGGCAATTTAGTCATGGTGTATAGTTTACCCAACCCCCAATTAACAACTAGAAGGTTACCCATTCAATTTCAAGAATACATGATGATGATTTTGACATTTAGGCCTAATAATAACTAAACTAATTTAAGAACAAAAATTAAGAAATTTGAAGAATCTAAGCATGAATTCAACATACCAGTAATGAAGTGATGCAGGGGAGAATCTAACATGATGAACTGAGTGTGATGCTTGAATCAATTTTAATGTATTGTGCTTGCTTTGGTGTCAAGTGTTCAGACTGCGTAAAGTTTTGAACAGTGTGAGGAGGCCACTATTTATAGTTGACCGATTTAGGGAAAAGTTTTGGAGCTGAGTGCGACCGTACAATTTTGTGTGCGGTCAACACTCTTTACCTATCACCAGTTCTCTTCTTTGACGGTTTGCGGTCCACACAATTTTGAGTGCGACCGCAAATATTTGTGCAGACCGCACAATTCCTTGTGCGGCCACATATCAACCATTTCTCTGCAATGTAAACTTCAAAAATTTAGCAATTTGTGATCTCTAGTTTTGCGGACGCACAATGAATTATGCGGTCGCAGACTCCTTTTTCCTATGGCCATCAAGATTGTGTGGTCCGCACTTTTTTCATACTTAGCCATTTTTCCTGAGCACAGTTCCTGCAAAGCACACTCATTCCTGCAACACACTTCAAAACTAGTTAGCACAAAAAAATACCTATCTAAAGAAGAACAAAAAGAAAAAGCAAAATAAACATGGGTTGCCTCCCAAGAAACGCCTGATTTAACATCGCGGCACGACGCAGATTACCATCATCACTTGAAATGAGTCAACGCCACGACGTGGCCATCATCAACTTTTCCCAAATAATGCTTCACCCGGTGACCATTGACTCTAAACACTTCATCATTTTTATTATTCAAGTCCAATGCACCAAAGGGTGTCACACTCATAACTTCAAACGGGCCACTCCATTTAGACTTCAACTTTCCCGAAAACATCCGTAATCGAGAATTGAACAATAACACAAGATCACTTTATTTAAACTCCTTATTCCTAATGTACTTGTCATGGAGGTACTTCATCTTCTCCTTGTATAAAGAAGAACTTGTATATGCGTGGTACCAAAATTCATCAAGCTCATTCAATTGTGCCACCCTTAAGTTGGCGGTGACATCCCACTAAAGATTTAGCTTCTTGAATGCCCACATGGCCTTGTGCTCAAGTTCCTTCGGAAGGTGACAAGCTTTCCCAAACATCAACCGGTATGGAGACTTCTCAATCGGTGTTTTGTAAGCCGTCCTATAAGCCGATAGAGCATCATCAAGTTTCTTCTACCAATCTGTCTGGTTGGCATTCACTGTCTTTGACAAAATACTCTTGATCTCCCGGTTGGAGAATTCCACTTGTCTGCTTTCTTAAGGGTGATAGGGGGTCGTGACTTTGTGAGTGATACCATACTTGGTGAGTAAAGTATCAAAAGCTTTGTTGGAAAAGTGCGATCCCCCCATCACTTATAATGGCCCTTGGAGTACCAAATCTTGTAAAGATGTTCTTTTTCAAAAATTCCACCACACTTCGAGCTTCGTTGTTGGGTAGAGCAACGGCGTCAACCCACTTTGACACATAATCCATAGCTACCAAAATGTAGGTGTTCCCACAAGAGCTTACAAACAGTCCCATGAATCAATGCCCCATACATCGAAAATATCAATCTCCAAGATGATGGTGAGGGGCATCTCATTTTTCTTAGAAATCCCACCAGCCCTTTGACATTCATCATAACACTTGACTAGATCACTTTCGTCCTTGTAGAGAGTAGGCTAATAAAATCCACAACTCAACACTTTTGCCGCCGTTCTTGCCCCACCATGGTGACCACCATATGGTGAGAGTGGAAAGCCCAAGAATTTTCACTTGTTCCTCTTCTGACACATATCTTTGAATCACACCATCGTTACAAATCCGGAAGAGGTACGGTTCATCCCAATAGTGGTCAAGGGAATCTCGTTTGAGTTTCTTCCTTTGGTTTGAAGAGAACTCATTAGGTACAATACTACTCACAAGATAATTTGCTAAGTCGGGAAACCATGGCATCACGATCATTGAAATGGCTAGAAGTTGCTCGGCGCGGAAGGAGTCATTGATTTCAAGGCCTTCATTTGGCCTCCCCTCCTCCTCCAAGCAAGACAAGTGGTCCGCCACTTAGTTTTCACTGCCTTTGCGGTCTTGGATTTCTAGATCGAACTCTTGCAATAAAAGCACTCATCCCATTAATCGTGCCTTTAAATATTTCTTGCTCATTAGGTACCGAAGAGCCGCATGATCCGTGTGGATAATCACCTTTGTACCCATCAAGTATGGGAGAAACTTCTCCATAGAAAAAACAATAATAAGGAGCTCTTTTTCCGTCACCGTATAATTGACTTGGGCATCTTTCATGGTCTTACTAGAATAGTAGACTGAATGGAATATTTTGTTGATATGTTCCTCCAAAACTACTCTGAATGCCACACACTTGCGTCACATATGATCTCAAAAGGCAAGCTCCAATTCGGTGCAGTGATAATAGGAGTAGTTGTCCATTTTAACTTGAGCAATTCAAATGCCTTCATGAAATCCTCGTTGAATGGAATTTGGAATCTTTCTCCAAAAGCTTGCACAATGGGTTCACCACTTTGGAAAAATATTTGATGAAATGGTGATAAAATCTCGCATGACCCAAGAAACTCCTCACTCCCTTCACGGATGTTGGAGGTGGAAGTTTATAAATCACCTCTATCTTTTCCTTGTCGACTCAATACCATTCTTTGAAATTTTGTGGCCAAGAACAATTCCTTCCTCGACCATGAAGTGACATTTCTCCCAATTGAGCACCAAGTTCGTCTCTTCACATCTTGCCAAGACCTTCTCCAAATTTTTCAAGCAATCCTCAAAAGAATTCTCGACCGCTGAAAAGTCATCCATGAAGACTTCAAGGAAACCCTTCACCATGTCCGTAAAGATAGCCATCATACACCATTGAAAAGTCGTTGGTGCATTGCATAAACCAAATGGCATCCGCGAGAATGCGAAAGTATCATAGGGACATGTGAAAGTAGTTTTCTCTTGATCCTCGGGAGCAATAAGAATTTGATTGTTGCCGGAATACCCATCAAGTGAACAATAGAAAGCACGTTCGGCCAACCTATCCAACATTTGATCAAGGAAGGAAAGTGGGAAATGATCATTCCTTGTGACTTTGTTGAGTTTGTGATAGTACATACACACTATCCACCAGGTCACCGTTCTTGTAGGAATCATTTCGTTCTTGTCATTGGTAACCACAGTCATGCCCCATTTCTTTCGGACACATTGCACCGAAGAAGTCCACAAACTATCGAAAATGGTGTAAACAACCTCGGCATCCAACCACATTATGATCCCCTTTTTTACCACCTCTTTCATTGCTTCATTTAGTATTCTTTTATGTTCAATGGAGGGTTTGACATACTCTTTCAAAATAATTATATGCATGCAAAAGGCGGGGCTTATACCCCGAATATGAATCAATATCCATCTGAGAGCTTTCTTCCTCTTTTGTAGCACCGCAAATGTGGAGTGTACCTGCATGTTAGTAAAACAAGAGGAAAGAATAACTGGTAAAGTAGAACAAGGGACAAGGAATTCATACCTGAAATGTGGAGGCAATGGCTTTAACTCCAAAGTGGGAGGCTCTTCGATTGAGGGCTTTATTGGAGGAGTCTTCCTATTTTCAAGATCCAAGGACAATTTGCGAGGCTCATAAGTGTACGACCCCATTACTTGCAATTCATTCACACATTCCACATAGCCATACTTCTCATCATCATCAAGTTTAAGCAAAACGGCCTCCAAAGTATCATCCACATTCATTATGGCACTAGTATAATGAATAATCACATCGGTCACCAAGTCCACAAACGAACAAACTTCATTGCGATTCGGTTTCCTCATAGATTTGCACACATGGAAAACCACATTTTCATCACCCACTTGGAAAGTGAGCTCACCGTCTTCCACATCAACAAGAGCCTTCCCCGTAGGAAGGAAAGGTCTACCCAAAATAATAGCACCTCATTGTCCACTTCACAATCAAGAATCACAAAGTTATCCGGGAGGATGAACTTATCAACACGAACCAACACACCATCATTAATACCCAACGGTCTCTTCATGGTACGATCCACCATTTGTAATCTCATAGAGGCGGGTCTTGGTTTCCCAATTCCCAAAGTCTTGAAAACCAAATAGGGAATCAAATTGATACTTGCCCCAAGATCACAATGAGCTTTAGCAAAGTCGGCGCTTCCAATAGTACAAGGGATTGTGAAAGCGCCTGGATCTTCCAATTTAGGAGCCATTGAGTGCACAATTACAGTAACTTGATGTGTCATCTTTATAGTCTCACAATTCATCGACCTCTTATTTGTCACCAAATCCTTCATGAACTTTGCATAACCGAGCATTTTCTCCAAAACCTCGACCAATGGCACATTAATAGATAGGATTTTCATCATGTCAATGAACTTTTTGAATTGGTTCTCTCCATTTTGCTTGGCAAGCCTTTGAGGGTTTGGAGGAGGAGGCCTTGGCATTGGTGTCTTAGCTTTTGGCACTACCGGTTCCGGTATGTCAACAATGTGTTCCCTAGACGGTTCACTTCTTCTTGAGTCTCCTCCACATTGTCATCAATATCAATTCTCACCTCGTCATTTGCTTGCACCGCATTGTTTGGAATCTCATCTTCTTGAATCATTTGTTCATCATCCACAATTTTTATTTGAATTGAGGTGGTTGCATCCCCACATTTTCCACTCCTTCTGGTCATGTCCGCGGAATTTCTCGTGTTGTTCCCACCCTTTGGGTTCACCACCGTGTCACTTGGCAGTTCCCCCTTAGGGCGAGTGTTCAAAGCTTGCAAGATTTGGCCCAATTGAACTTCCAAATTACGAATTGAAGTGTTGTGAGAGGCTAGTTGAGCATCGGATTCGACATTCTTCTCCATCATTTGTTTGAACATGTTCTCAATTCGCCCCATCTCATTGTTGGAAGAGCTAGGACCATGGAAGGATAAGGAGGCAGGTTTCTTGGTTGTTGATACATCGGGGGTCTTTGAAAGCCCGACCCCTCTATTCCCTTGGTTATTGTTCCATCCCCCTTGGTTGTTGCCTCCCCAATTTCCTTGACTATTTACACCCCAATTGCCATGGTTGTTTTGGCCAGTCCAATTACCTTGGTAGTTTTGATTGTTCCAATTACCTTGGTTGTTACCACCGTTCCAATTGCCTTGGTTTCTTGAGTTCCAATTCCCTTGATTACATTGAGATCTTCATTGTTGTTGATTCGGGCCTTGAGAGTTGTTTCTTTGCCCTTGGAAGTTATTCACATATTTTACTTCATCCTCTTGTTCATTGTAAGATTCATCTTGATCAAACCTACTATCTTCTTGCACATATTGTTCCGCACGGTTTTGCACTTGTTGAACCTTTTGCCTTCTCTTGTTTACCATCATATTAACACCCTTCATTGCATTTACTTGCTTAGGACCTTGAACTTGTTGAAGTTGAGCTTTGGCTAATTGATTCATTGTGGTGATCAAATCGGCAATTGCTTGCCCATGATTATGCAATTCTTTATGTAGGTGAATCACATTTGGATCACCCTTGAGGAACATTTTCTCTACTTTTCTATGCCTATGAAGTATCCTCCATTTCGTCTAAGATATCACAAGCTTCAACATATGGTGTTGTCATGAAATTTCCACGGGCAAGTTGGTTGACCACGAATTGATTGGTAGAATTGATCCCCCTATAGAAAGTTTCTTGAATCATAGCCTCCGTCGTGTTATTGTTCGGGCACTCTTTAACCATAGTTCGGTACCTCTCCCATATCTCATGCAAAGGCTCATTGGGTTCTTGTTTGAATGCTAGAATCTTGTCTCTAAGAGTGGCCATATGCCCGGAAGAAAAGAACTTGGAAATGAATTTCTCCGCCAATTCATTCAATGTACGGATGGAGTGATTTGGAAATCTTTCTAACCAATCCAAGGCTTTCCCCCGTAGAGAGAAAGGAAATAGCCTCAACCTTAAAGCATCCTCGGAGACGTTTGTCTATTTACTCCCCTAGTAAATGTCCACAAACCCCTTCAAGTGTTTGTATGCATTTTGAATCGGAGCCCCGGTGAAGAATCCACATTGCCCTAGCAGTGTGAGCATAACATTAGTGATTTGGAAGTTGCCCGCCCTAATGTGGGGCGGGACTATGGAACTTGCATATCCTTCGTTTGGCAACACCCGATGTGAATCCGCTCTTGGTAGAGGTGGGGGAGGAACGGGAAACTTATCTTGAGGCGGGTGTCCTTGTCTATTTGCTTGAGGTTCAAGAGGAACCTCTTCGACTTGGTCATCCTCCACGTCATCCCCCAATGGCAAGTTTCCGAGAGGATCATTGTTGTTGAGAGCCATTGTTTCACCTACAATTGTTTCACAAAAAATATTAGTAACACGAAAGGAAAGGAAGACAAGTCACACACAAAATCAAATATATAGCTAAATCCATTTTTAGCTCCCTGGCTACGGCACCAAAAATTGATCTCGCCCAAGTCACACCTCAAATTGGGGTTGTGAAGCGGTCGATTGCAATAATAATACCCAAATAGCAGTCGGGATCAAATCCACAGAGAGCGTAGATGGGATTAGTGGTATATATTTGGACTAAACACGTGAATTTTCTAAGTTGCACTTCCTAAAACTTTGTTTTGATTTTACTTCTAAAATTATACTAAGGATTGTAATTGTAAAATATGAAACTAGAAAATAATATTTTTGTTGTTGTTTTTCAAATATGTAAAAGGTCTAGGGTTGTTACTTCCACCTAGGTTTGCCTAATGGGTTGTGGGCTTTAGAGCGAGTTTTGTTGGTCGATGTGTATTATAGCAATCAACACACAATTACCCACTTAATACCTCTCGGTAAGAGAGTGGTTTTTTCAAATTTGGCTTTCTCAAGTCCAAATGGGTATTGTACAAAACAGTTGATAAATTGCTCAAGTCGGATTTTACTATCTCTAGATTTAACTCTTTAATTGGGACTATAAATCCATTGAATTCATCCCAAATTCTTGTTAGCCAAGTTTTCCTAGACTAAGTCTCTCTTTGTCAAGTAGAGACTAAGTCAAATAGGCTTGAACTAATATTTGCAACCATTAATTCTACAATTATAGCAAGAACTAGGCTAAATAATACACATCCAACCATAAACAAGTCCTAAATCAAACATCCATTAGGTTCCCACACTAAGGTCGGGTCACAATCCTAACTAGAAAATTAGCTACTCATTGTGGGTAATGAAGAAAATAAAGAAGAAAAGATGATAAAACTCATATTGAAAGATTAATAGATAAGAATCCAATGTAAAATCAACAATATAAGCTAAAGTTGCCTAAACGAGTAAAGAAAATGGCTACAGAACTTCTAGTATTCAAAACTTAACCTAATTTCGTCAAAAAAGTCTATTTATACACTAAAATTTTCGGACAAAATTGCTTTCAGAGGTTCTGCGGCCGCACAATTCTGTGTGCGGTCCGCACTTTTCATCAGTTGTTGACAGGAGTGGGTTCTGTTCCGCACAATTCTGCACTTTACGGTCACATCTCTTGAGTTCTGCGGGCCACACAATTCTAGGTGTCACCGCATATTTGACTTTTGTGCCCGCAAATATAGTGCGGTCCGCAGTTCTTGTTGGTCTTGAATTTCCAACTCTCTGAACCTTGACTTCTGCGGCCACACAATTATTGTGCGGTCCGTAGTTTGCACTGCAGCACTGTCGATTCTTCTTCATGTTCTGCGGTCAGCACTTTGAGCCTGTGTGCTTGATTTTTGTCCTTGTTAAAAAGTACTCCTTCTTGAGTTGTATTTCATCGTAATGACTCATTTTCCAATACTCCTTCAAGTAAGCATATTTCAACAGTTTTTTGGAATACCTTTAAATATTTTTGAACTAAAACGAAAGTCAAAAGGCTCAAATAAGTATTCAAAATTCTCACTTATCAACAACCTTGAGTGGAACCTCCTGACTCTTGTTGGTGGCATTCCTCTTTTTGTTGCGGCCCTTCTCGCCAGCAGCATCCTAGAAGACTTTGGCTTGGGTGTTGGCAACGTTAATTTCTCCACCGTTCTCCATTCTCTTAGTTGCAACCTTCTCTTCAATACTACGTTGTCACGTCCTTAGTCTTTAATTAAGTACACGTGCGGTACTTGACAACCAGCTCACGATTTTGGACAACTAGTGCACGTTCTTGCTATGCCAAGTCAGCCCAAAATACTATACTCAAGATCGCTAAGAGAATATTAGATAAGAAAGACAAGAGAAAATTTTCAAATGAAGCCTTTTATTTTAGGGAACTTGATTTGTTTTTGCTTGATGAATTATAAATTAATGGCCCGTATATATACTAGTCTCCTAGGGGCTAGTATGTAAATGTTAATTGTTATACAAGTCCTTAATATTTACAAGATAAGGGCTTTCTCTAGAATTCTCTACAAGCCTAGAAGATTCCAAGGACTTTCCTAGCAAATCCACAGGGATCTAGGGTCTTCCAAAGGAAATGTCCATACTTCTCTAAAATATTCTCACAAATGCTAGCTTTCCTCCTATAAGCTTCCACATGGCATTAATATATGCCAAATTGTGCCTACGTGGCATGATGATGTGGCGGGTCATCACACTGAGGTTAGGCCTACGATGTCAGCTGATGAGCTGAAAAAGATGGATAAGTTCCATAAGTTGTCTTCTTTCGGCTTCTTAGCCTTTTTAGTTCTTTTTGTTTTATTTTTAAAATTATTTTGAAAGATGGCCTGTGAGTGTATGAAAAATATTGGTTAAATGATATTGTATAGTGGCTCTCAAAATAATTGCCGAAAACATATATGTTTTTTGTATACATATATTATGTACGTTATACACAAAAATTATACAAATTTTTTCGACTACCGAATGTAAATAGTTTCTGGCGCTGGCTAAAAATGAAAAAAAACCCAAAAATATTCTGTGAGATGCTTCACTTAACTAGTGCAAAGTAAGGTTGCAACTAGGGGCGTTAGTAAAAACCTGAAAAATCGAACCAAATCGGAAATCGAACCAAACCGACCAAAAAAAATCAATAGTTTTTAGGTTTGGTTTGGTTTTGGTTTTGAATTTTAAAAACTGATCAAATTTTGTTTGGTTTTGGTTTTAATAAAAAAATAACTGAAAAAACCGAACGAAACCGACTATAGAAGTAACTATTTATATTTAGTATTTCACCTATATATATTTATATTTTATATAAAGTTTCTAAAATTTTATGGTACATATTAATTGTTTATATTTTTAGTCTGATTTTTTGTTATTATAATAATCTAATTCTTTGCCTTTGCATTCTAGTTTTGTTGGTAGTTTTATTTTGCTAAGTACAAAAATTTATTTCATGTTAAAAATAATCGATTTTTAATTGAGTACTTAAATTATTCATCACTATTTGATTGAATTATCATCAATATATCTTGATAAATAATAGATTTTCAAAAGAGCAATTGGTTTGATAGTGTTACGTTGAAAATGTAGTCTCCGAAATATGTGTTTAGTAGTATATATTTCATATTTAAGAAAAAAAACCGATAAATAACTGAAAAAACTGAAAAACCTGCCAAAACCGAATCGATAAAAAATCGACGTAATTAATTTTGTTTGATTCCAATACTTGAAAAACCAGCTTACTTAATTTGTTCTTTTTTTTTTAAGGAAAAACCGATCCACCAAACACCCCTAGTTGCAGCAAGTAGACTAAACAGTAACTCCAACCTATTCACCCATAAGGGCAAAAAAATCTGCAGCTGATTCTATTAATCTATCTATCATCTGATATTTTTACATTTGAATAATCTATAAGAAAGCAAAACAAAATGCCAATGAATTAAAAGTCCGTATCTCTTCAAAGAACATTGTATCGCTGTGCAGAAAAGTAGAGGCTACTAATATCTCAGAGGTCAATATCAAGATAAGGATGTAAAGCACACGTGATTGAAAGAACACAGCCGTCTTGTCCAGTTTTACCAAATTACTATCACACCAAACATTGATTACCACAATAAGAACAAGTTTGCCCTTAACAATGCACTGTTTCTTGGGAGTTGGGACAGTATTATTGATCAATTTATCTTTTTATTTTAGTTTAAAATAAATATCCATTTATATAATCAAGAAAAAATTCAATTTATTTTTCCAAAATTACGCTTATGTACGTATCCCCCTAAAAAGTCGTTTACTCCTCATATTAACTATGCTACAACATTAGAAGAAACAACTCCTCTTAGTTCTTGTCAGTGTATTTCACATTGGCACATTCATACCAGGAAGAGTGAGCACTGAGAGTGAATGAGGAATAAGAATTCTTGATCGCTCTTTTTAGTGAGGAGAATATTGCGTCAATGGCGGTTCTCATACGAGAGAATCATTCCTCTATAAACAAATAAAAATATAGCTTTTCCATGGTTGAATAAGCTAGGACAAAGGAACCAGAAGAAGCAAGTTTACATATTAGCAGAACAAAACTGAGTTTTCGCCGAGATACTTGAGAGCATTGACCCTAACAAAGTCATAGCTGGAATGCATAGGAAAGAGTCAAAGCCCTCATTCAGCCTTATTGAGCTTGCTTGTTTTCTTGAAGCTAAATAGATAATTGTGCAGAATCTTGTGATTCAATAAGACCTTAAAGATCTCTTGTCGCGCTGTGTACTTGTTAAAGTGATTCTGCGCTGCTTTTGGTACTTTGAAGACATTGCAGGAATCCACAAAGGCAAATCAGTAAGGCTAGCACGAATATTGAATCTATCCATCCATGAAAAAATACAACTATACTAGAACAACATAACTTGGTCATCTATCAAATTACCTTTGATGTTGTTCACCTCCTGGCTCCGATTTCTTCCTTTTTTCTTCCTTCTTTCCCTTATTGCAATCAACCAGAAAGATTGCCCAACTGTTAACTGCTGCAGGCAATGATCTGTGACATCAATAGGAAAACGAGGAAAAATTAAGGTAAACATAGAATTTAAATTTTAGGAAATCGGCGGAAGACTTGTGTTTTGACATGAATAGACAGGCTTGTGTATTCCACCCATTCATGAATATAAACATACGAATGTTATACAATATTAGGTAAAGAGTCCAGCTGATTATCCCGGTACAAACGATGACCAAAAAGAACAATGCAAATTCCATGCAACTAATTGAAGGCCCCAGAAGAAAATTTGTAACGATAAAAACAGGGAACTTTCTTGTTTATAAAAGAAATTGTGATAAACTAATGCAACCTAGAAGTCACTGAAGTTTCTCTACTATATGCTGCAATAGGACTAATTGATGCAGTTGACTGTAATGATAGAGTTACACTGACTGAATGAAACTTTTCATTCACTTCCTCCAGCAGATATGTGTGATGGCAGAATTTTCTTTTTTTCCTTTTTTCCCCTTTAATTAGTACTCATATGAATTATGCAGAAGAATGAAACACCATCAACGTGACTGTAAAAACAAGCTAGCAACAACAGAATGCCTTTTTTTATGTTTCTGACTGCATTTTTGCTTGCGGATTGAAAGCAACATTCAGACATGAAAATATCTAATCCATGAAAGTATAGCAAGTAATGTTCCTTTTGTCGCAAATACAGCTATAGATTGGATTGGCATGTTATGGATAAAGGTTTTGGTTTTATCTTTGGGAAAAAAAGGATATATAAATGAAAAGGAAAGCCTTTTATTGATTAAAGTAGTCTTAGCCAGGGATCTGTTAGTTTTCTTTATTTGTATTTATCCTCACCTCTTCCTGCATTGCTCAATGTGCATGCAAAGTTGGCTGTGTGACTTCGCACTGCATGTCATATAGCTTAATACCTTGATCTACAATGTACCTGCATGATATTTTACTGTCAAAATACAAAATGGAATGGATAGATACAAGAATGACAAAACAAGGGAACCATTTATGGGCAGAAAAGAAAATAGAACAGTGGAAAGAGAGTGAAATGAAAACCGTACGAGATTAAAGAGCATATCGGTAGTTTCACCATATATAGACACAGAACGAGAACTCAATGAAACAGGGAGAAGAAGAGGTACATTCATGTCCGCAGCATACTCCAGCCGCCCTGATCTAAATTCTATTCTCTCTCTCTCTCTCTCTCTCTCTCTATATATATATATATATATGATAAATACTATGTAGATCCCCTTTATGGTTTCCTTAAGTGTTCTTATCATTTTGACTTTTTACTGTGTTTTGATCTTTTGCTATATACTATCTTCGTAAATATCCAAGAATTCTAAGTTTTTGGTAGATGTATTTTTCCAGCCGTGTTTGGTTGTTTTCTAAATGATAATGATTCTCTCAAATTCTGGTTAATTCTACAGTTATCTAGTTAGCAGATTCATCAATTATTGGGTTCACTTGGAAAAGCAGAAAGACAAACTTATTTATCATCTATGATTCCTGAAAAGTCAAACTCCAAAAATGCAAAATAGAGGACTTTGAGCATGCTATTCATCACAAATACGGAGTTTTCCGTGAATGCTAAGCACCAAAATCAGCCCAAAATACTGGAATTTAGTCTTCCACTTGGCAAAAGAAAAACATTTTTTTTCCTACAATCTGGAGAGTGTAGCTCAAGAGGAAAGTACCCTCCACCTCCAAGCTTACAGGTTGTGGGTTCGAGTCACCATATCAAAAAAGAAGGCCTAATACAAGTAAGATGGTCCTTTTTATTTACTTCACCAATCATAAAGCAAGTGAGAGGTCAATGCTAACGAGTAGAATAGTCCATAAAGAAAATCCATAATGAAGAGAAGGAATTTAAATATTTTCACCAGTACAGCGATAGCAAGTAAAACCTTTTTTTAGGCAGCAAGTAAAAGCAGTTAGAAGCTATTGTCATTGGAAAAGACAGAAAAGGTGAAAGCAAGAATAGTCGATATCACGCGCAAACGTGGACATTCTTTACAAGCCTTAATCTAGTTGAATGGTGGATCAGTAACATGAATTACCTGGCTGCCTGCTCCTTTTCGCTTCACTCAAAGTTAAACACATTTAGAAATGGTACTCATCTTAACTTAAGCAGGAGACTGTTACTTCAAAAAGACTTCAAACTTCAGCCTATCCCTTGCCAATGTAGCCAGATGGAACGACTCAGGATATCTGTCACTTAATCAGGATATATCTCTTTTTTTAGATCTTGCCAAACTTGAAGGCCTTTAGGATGAGGGTTTACATATGCCTTCATGAATAATTTCTCGGAGGAAGCTATGATAGTGCTCAAAGCCAACTCTGCATCCACTATTCCTTCATCTCTGAGCCAATTATACATTGAAAGCCTAAGCCTGATTCTTGGAATTGTGTAGTTGAGGTAAGATGGAAACGAAACCAAAGTAGACAGCGGATAACCCAATTTATTCACAAGGAAAGCAATCTTTGCCTCAAGTACCTCTTTCCTTTGGTTGAGTATTTGCGGATATATTTTAAGCACTGACGCAACATGCTTTGTATCCAAACCAGCATTTACCAAACAATCAAACCTCTCTTGGAGCTCCACCCCTTTTCCTCGAAATACTTTGAGAGCTTTCTCCATTTCGCTCGAGTTCTCAGCAAAACCCAAATCCAAAAGGAACTTAATTTTCATCATTTTGGATCTTAGTTCCTCCTCAGCTATTGGTAACCGTTCAACTTTGGCTCCACGAACCAAATTCCTCAAAAATTCTGGATTCTCCTTGATCACACTACAAAGCCGCTTCTTCCCAGTATTCAGGATAGTCAACAGGCTGGTAGCTTTCTTCAAAACACACGACCCCAGCAATGTCGGGTGAGAATGAACAATACTTCCTATCTCTAGGACAGGCATCTCAATTTCAATCAAGAATTGGTAGCACTGCCGCATATTGAATACAAATTTCGTTACTGGAATTTGTGGGAAGTGTAGAAATACATCAAGTAATTCGGGCTTCTGGAAACCAAATTTCAACAAGAATCCAATTAGTGAAAATGTAGTACGTCCAGAACAATCAAACAGGAGACCAGGAATTTGACATATTAGTTTTCCTAATTGTTCATCAGTAAACCCCAACCTGTTGAAGAAACACATGAGCTCGAGTAACTGGTTCCAATTTAAGGAATTTCCATTCAACTGCTCCTCAATCCAACTGTATTCAACTCCCGCTCCCTTCAATTTCTCAACAACTTCAAAAAATTCATTATGTACATTCCCAACCAAAAGATGCGGACTTGCACTAACAAGCTTAACTACAGCAGACTGATCTAGCCCAACCCCGTGAAAAGAACGAAGTTTCGAGTCCAGAGCTCCAGGATCATATCTAAAAACTTCTGGAGCTTCAGCAAAAATCCTTCCTATCTTATTTCGCGAAATACCATAATTACACAAGACGTGATAGCTATCCAGCAACCTCTGATCATCATTCAAGAACATCAAATCTCTGGGAAGGAATGCCAAGAACTGCGAAGGTTTCAGACCAATGCTCTCAAAGAAAGGTTCAAATTCATTGATTGGATGGTATCGCAAGAATCGAGTTAAAGAATGATGAATATCAGTATCACTATCCACTCTTTCTAACAACTTGGAAAGGAAAAAAGGTGAGTTTTTACTCATGTGTTCAGCATCCATAAACTGCAAACTTCTAGTAGAATGCAAGTACTCTAACAAAACAGCTTGTGCTTCTTTCCTCACTGCACGAGGTATATGAAATTCTTCTTCTAATTTAGATTTAGCAGACTTTTTAGTTGCATAAAACCTAACCTTTTCAGCAATGTGGAACGACCCACTTGCCCAAAGAATCGATTTTGATGATTTAGAATGGTTAAAAACAAAATTAAAAGAAACCCATTTGAGAATTAATGGAGTTCTCAGTTTCTGTAATTGGTTCATGGCTAATAGTATCTGGGCTTTATGCAGTAAAGCAATGGACACAGAACAAGAAATATGCTTATTCAAGAAATGCCTTACCTTGAGACTTGTGGGATGTTGGCTTTGGATTCTGAGGGGAAAAGTGGTTTTGAGCTTTGACAACAATGACGTATGCTGATTCTATAGCAAGGTGAAAGCCATTCGAGGAGCTCAAGGTTGAAGACTATAGAGTTGTCAAAGCAGAACTTCAGGGAGAGAAGTGGTTTTTCTCGAAAAGGGTTTTAGGACTGGTAGGTAATGTGGTAGTTTTAAAAGAAAATTCGGGTCATTTTTGTCAATTCGCAAAAACTATCTCTTAAGGTTGAGGGTTGTTTGGTTTTAACTTAGTAGGCGTTTGGATATAAGAATTGTAAAACACTTAGAAAAAGTATTTGAAATTTAGAGTTGTATTTGGACATAAATTTCAATTTGGGTCGTTTTTAAAGTTTTGTGAGTGATTTGAGCGAACATTTTGTAATTTTTCAAATTTTCAAAATACATATTTAAGTGAAAATTGAAAATTTTATGAACAAACGCTGATTTACAAAAAAAGTTAATATTTTTTTTGAAAAAATCTTTCATCAAATTTTATGTCCAAACGGGCACATAAGGATAAAGGATAATAATTTCAGAGATAAAGTAGGGATTAATAATTCTTAGGATTATTTTTATTACATTTATGGTATTATTTTTATACAATACTCAAATAAATATCTTGAGATTATTAATCCCGAAACAAAATAATAAAATGTATATTTTCCCTTCTCACTCTTCTAAAAAAAATTTAAAGAATGTCAAGGTCAAAATTGAAAATAAAAATTTATCCAAGTTTATCTAGCGTAAAAACAAACATATGTTTTGTCTTATACGCCACATATTTAGTACCAATAAAAGCATATTTACTAAATAGTTCTTTGTTACTTAATCCTCATATTATAATTGTCACATTATTATCCTAGTTGGACTTGGAAGGATTCTCCTCACAAGAATACAGGGCCATGCAACAATAACATAACTAAAGCCGAAGCAATATTACAAGGAACTATCCGAGGAAAGGATCAGAGGCCACTAGGCCACACCCTCTTTCGTATTCGTGTTCTATCTATGTACTATGGATGTTAGTTTATAGTTGATGCAAGAGACCTGCACATTTACGTACATTGTCAAAAACTTCTAGTCTTTTAACTAACTTCCATGAGTAAAATCTAATCTTACATTCAGGTCATTTACTACATATTCTCTTCTAAGCTAAAAAAAAATGTATGTATTCGAAAGAATACACAACATCAAACACATGGCACTGGTACTACTAGGATTAGACAATAGACTGAGGCCAATACTACTAGGATTCAGGTGCTGGTACTTATTGCTTTCCCATGTAGTATGGATAACCCCCAAAAGATGCTGGTGTTGTTTGAGGTTCTTGCTTAACAGGATACTGGGGGTAAGGAAATTGAGGCTGGGCCGAGTACGGAGGAGCTGCAACTGGTTGACTCGAGTATGTTGAATTTGTGTAAGCAGCTGGTTGACTTGAGTATGTTGAATTTGTGTAAGCAGCCATTGCTTGTGGATAACCGTAACCAACAGGTGCTGCTGGGCCTGGATGCGTTTTCTGAGCTTGTGGATACGCAGGTGCCAATGGCATGGACATCGGCACCATAGTTGCTCGTACCTGGGACTGTGTAGTTTTACCCTTGTGATTATCAGCAAGCTTCACAGTAAGATTCCTGCCCTGCAACCATAATAAATAAACATAAAATCTTTAGACGACAAATAAATTGGATATCTTCATCGTACCAGCAACATATAACAATCATTATTGATTTCATTCTATAATAACAAAGATTTCCTAGTTCAATACTTCACCGAGCACCAGTACTAACAAGGAGACAACAATATTCACAGCATTGAAAATGTCTCATTATATACTGTATGCAGAGTAGCACAAAACTTATGAGAATCATCTGTAGAAAGATAGCTGACCGTCTCCTTACCCCAAGAATCCTTTGTGGATCGTTAAGAGCTTTCTTTGCACCCTCAACCGTCTTGTATGTGACAAAACCAAAACCACTTCATATGAAAATTACAAACTTGTTAGATATGCTAACAGATGGAACAGTCTTATTATTTATAATCGAAACAGAGATGTATCTCTTACCGTGATGTCTTCGTGTCCTTGTTATATGCAACTGAACCCTCTTCGATCTCACCATGCCTACTAAAAAAGCTGAGCAACATCTCACTTGTAGTGTCTGATGACAAACCTCCAATATAGAGCTTCCTCTGGGCTTGGTCAGCGGTAATGGTGGTACTACTTAAACCTTCACAAGCAAGGTTACAAACAGCCATGCGACCCTGCACAGGTATTTTAGCAAAGAAAACTTTACCATCTCATTAATTTTGAGTCAAGAAGGTCCAGACGGTAAGTGAGATATCGAGATATACTGAGTTTTGATAGGTAAGTTTTACTTCAAGAACTTAAGTTCAATGCATGCTTCAGAATTTGTTTCACTTAATCCAAATTGCAGAGTATCTAGCTACAGTAGGCCTACAAATACTTCTTGAAAAGAGATAGAAATATTAGATAAAGCAATTCTTTTGATTATTATTATTATCATTATTAGCATCAAGCAATTGACAGAGTAAAACTACATATAAATTTCTAACAAAGTTCAAATATCAAGACAACATAATTAAAGAATCTAGTGTTTACATCTATCATTTTGCTTGGTGCTTTAAGGGCCATCTGAGCAGATTCCACATCTTTATAAGTAATGAAACCATAGCCACGTGATACTCCAGTTACTTTGTCAGTAATCACAGCACCCTCTTCAATTTCACCATGCTCTGTGAACGCCTGCGGACAATCATCCTCAATGATGTTACTTGAAACATGCATACATTTGCTGACGGTTTGAGAGAGGTCACATCAAATAGATTCAATAGAAGATAAAAGAAGGTGACATGAATCCTTTTACAGACTCATATCATCATTTGAACAATCACCAAGAGAACACAAAGTCACAGGCACCAAACAGTAATGCACTCACAGCACACAAAGTTTCTGACGTAGTATTCCAGGCTAAACCACGGACAAAAAGCTTTCGAAGAGCTGGATCTGCGCTTGCAACACTATCTTTATTATTTGATTGTTCTGCGCTTGCAACACTTTTAATTTCTTCTGCAATAGAAGGGTATTGTGACCCTCTTCACGCCATAACATGCAAACAAGCACACATGCACAATGTCAATTCACACACCACACAATTACGAGGAACATAAAAATGTCCCCTTAGCACGAGCATATAACCTTACGCGCACCATCAACAGAGATCAGGATATACTCAAACTGAACCGTAAGACTAGTGCTAACATGAAAGACCAAACTGCACTAAACCCTACCCTAAAATACGCTCAGAATAAGAAAAATAAGATTGTAATTATATTTTTAATATTGTTCCACTTTCCGCTTTCAATGTTCAATGTGAAGAATTTCTGCTAGTCTAGATTGAGCGCTAAAACCAAAACTTTCTTAAAAAATCAGTTATAAACTCAATAAAAAGGCCAAACAATAATCATGAGATAGTGTACATGACATACACGACGTGTTACTATTAGCACTAAAGTCTTTGATTCCTGGCAACATGGATATTTCCTCATTCGACGCATTCAACCAACAACTTAAACTTTGAAGAAGCCCGGCCCCTCTCTACTTTCATTAAACGGCTTTAACCCTGTTATATAACTTGAGAAATTATAAAACCATATTCTCCATCAATGGTCCACCAAGTTTCCTTCAATAATTACATTCTGACCAGTAACTGAGGACATGTTTAACTTCCCTATAAGAACCAAAAGCTAATTTTCAGCTCCAACGTCTTCTCATTTAAAAGCTAATTTTCAGCTCCCGGAAAGAATCATTTATAGCCAAACAATTAGATGATTTATAGTCACACAACTGTGTATGACTTATTTTAGGGTACAAATTTCGAAAGTCTTTAATTTTAAACTCCGTGCCTAATCAAATACCGCCCCTAAATCAGGTCGAAAAAAAATGCCTCTATATATTACACACACTTTATAATAAAAGCAACTAAAGGGATTTTCAGAATTGGAAAAAGGAACCAACTTTTAGCATTTACTACGGAACCCTTCATCCCAATAAACATCCCCAACACTTAGCAAAAAAAAAAAAAAAAAGGAGAAAAATACATACAGTTTAGCGAGAAGATCAACAAGCTGGGGTTTAGCAAGAGGATCAAGCAAAGACCGCAATTCTTCTACTGAGGAAGATGATAGTGAATTTGAATCAGGTTGACCATTATTGGCCATTTCATCAAGCTTCCTCTTCTTCAACTCCTCCATCTTCTCTTCTTGCAGTTAATATTGACTTGTTTGAGTTGGAGAGGTGGGGAATTACAAACGGTGTGTGCGTGCCCTAACAGCTAGAACCAAGTAATGAACCCTATTGGTTCCCCTCCCCGTCGCATCTCAAAAAAGATTACTAGTTTATTGTGTTTTTACGCCCTACAAGTTTCTTCAATCTTCTCTTTACCCTTAAAAAGTTCTTTTATTAACTTTTGATCCAAATCTAACAGCCAAATATATATATATAT